>APFE030674292.1:44872-56449 GCA_000404065.3 Pinus taeda | reverse complement strand
TCTCTTTTGCACTAACAATTGGTTTGCAAGCATTTTTGTGTTTTCAAGGGATAGGTTGCCAGCTCTATTGGAGTGTGAGGACTTCTTCGGTCGGAATAGTCACCTCCAACGATATTAAAGGTCCCACAAGTTGTTCAAGCCAACAATCTCAAAAGACATCAAAAGATTTATTTAAGAAGGGGTTTCCTGAGCCCTTTGCTTGTTTTCTATCTTGAAAAAATTATCATAAATTTTCTTCTTTCATTTGAAAGCATTTGATTTCATTCTGAGCATAAAAAAAAATACAAATAAAAAATCTTTTCATTTCTGAAAGAGCAACGCTTTGAAGGCACTGGTCATTTATGTGTTTCATGCTTATCTCATGTGTTAATGGCTATGTCCATACAGGCATAGATCTTAGATAAATAATCTATTTAACTCTAACAATTCTCCTAGAAATTCACATCTTTGTTTTTAGCTTAACTTTTCATTAGGGACCACCCCCCTTAGCTAACCTAGGAGATAGCTCAAACGGAGAGAGTTGGGATTAGTGTGACAGCCCCTTCTCTAAGTTCCCTGCCACCAACCACACCTTGTGGGGTTGAAGGCTTTTCTCACTAACTTGTAGGTAGGTGCGGGCGGCAGGGTCAACAGGACCAAAACCAAGTTGAGTGTAAGTTTGATAATTATATGGTACATTTTCGGGTCCTTGAACAAATGATTGACCTGAAGGTGGTTGAAAACCTTGAGGTTGATATTGACCTTGAGGTTGGTACTGACCTTGAGGTTGGTACTGACCTTGGGGTTAGTAATGACCTTGGGGTTGGTACTGACCTTGAGGCTGGTATTGACCTTGAGGCACATATTGATACTGGGGTTGACCTTGAGGTACATATTGATACTAGGGTTGACCTTGAGGAAAATACTGTCCCGTAGGGAAATACTGTCCTTGAGGTTGCCCCCCAGGCGGTAATGGACTACCTTGAGGTTGCCCCCCAGGCAGTATTTGAGTACCTTGCGGCTGCCCCCCAGACGGTATTGAACTACCTTGAGGTTGCGGATTAGGAGTAGTACCAGACACCATAAGAATCTCTTCGACACTTAACGGTTTAGTTCCGTTATGACCAGGAGATATTGCATATTCAATGGGTTGAGGAGATGCTCCTAAAAACATACCAGATAAAGACTGATACCCAGGAGGAACAGAAGGGCCGCCATGTAAAAAGGTTTCTGGCATCTGAGAAAACAATGATGACTGTCTCGACATATTCAAAGGAGGATAATAACCTCTGGGTGTTGTATGGAAAGGAAATTGAGGTGGTGAAGATGCAAGACCTAGATTTCAACGAAATATACCAAGCGCCACCTCTAATGGGACTGTAGAAAATGGATTCACGCTCCCTAAGTTCGATAGCCGGTTGATTTTCAGGAATGCTTTTACCTTCGTTCGAACTCAAACTTACAATTTCTTCAATGGAAATGAGTCCAGAAGGAAGATTCTCGGTAATGATATTTTCTACTCTGGGTGAACTAGGACCACTAAAAATAGGAGAAGCAAATCCTGAAGATGGAGTAGCAGCAAGTTCAGTCTTAGGTTCAGAGATTTCAAGTTCTTCGACTAATGAGCTAGTAGGAGTGATACTACCTTGAAAAATGAAATCGGTTCAGAAATATGTTCTGTTGCTTGCACTAAATGATTAGGATGTACAATCAACGAAGACTCTCTGGCCTTTGGCGACCCAACCCTACTTTCACTAGGTGTGACAAGGGCTCGTAGCCCTTCCAGTTGACTTGGTGTAAATTCAGGAGGCTGCCCCCGCAGTCGACGAGATTGTCTCGGTAATTCAGCCACGATTAATTATTTAATTACTTCACACGAAAACAAAGAAAATCTCAAGAAAAACACCTAAAGTCTCTAAAGAACCAAACAATTTGAAGCACACGCGTAATAAATCTAGGAGATCAAACCACACACAAACAATATCTTTCCGGATCGAAAACACTAGTTGGTGGTGAAATCCAACATCGCAGAATTCAATATAGAAATGGCGGTTGGAACAGTTATCCCGACAACCTGCTTAATGAAACAGACTGGCACAAGTTTCTCCACTATAACCGTCTCGAGTGAAGATAACCCCCCAAAGAGTCCAAGTGGTCTAGGCGTTGCTCCAGGTACAGTGGTCTTCCTCCACCGTCACCTAGGAAAGAATCCTAAAGATATGGTCACTAAGGTCACCAATGGAAACAAATATACCTAGGGGAACGTCTCGATCCGATCCGCACGCAAGGGCAGAGTAAACAAGCTCAATCCCCTTGAAGGCTCCTTGACATAATCTAAGGTTTACCAACAAGTGACCCCAGGCTCCTCAACAATGGTCAATCCGAGGTTTACCATTTTTAATACGTGAATATCTTCTATCGTTCCTAATGAGGAAGGATTGATTCTCACACTGGTTCGGATATGATCTCGTGCTTTTCCTTTAAGAGGAGCTTTCCCAGAGCATAGATGTAACAATTGGAATTTCTCCCTACCGCAAGATCGACTACTTGTTTGTTTAAACTATCTTGGAGAGTTAATTACTCCCTACTCCAAGATACAAGCCTAAGCTATGTTGGTGAAAAGAGCCCTAGAAAATAAAAATATTGCTAGATTGATTTTAATTGAGGGTTAATTTTATTGTTTGTTTCTTAAGTCAATGGGTGCGAAGATGAAACTTTATGGTGTGAAGACTCGACTCCAAAACACTAAAAAATGCACCTAAGATGATAACAATTCCTTTTCCTTTTCAATGAATTTCTAGCTAAGGAAGAGTTGAAAAAGCAATGCTTTGAAAATCAAATATTTCTCTTAACATACAACTTAAAGAAAACTTTTTGTCTTTTTCAAAGAACTTTAAAAACAAGACTACTAATCACGCTCACAGAAAATCCCTTTGCTTTTCAAAAATCAACAACTACAAGAATAAGCAATTCTTTTAAGAGAGCTTTTAAGATTTCTAGAAAAACTCTAAAAAAACTATTGAAATTGTTTTTCAACAAGCTTCTATAATTTCTATGAGAAACTCAAAACTATGATCTAATCTTGAGATTTAAACGAAAAATGGATTGAAAAGAAACTTGAAATGTTTTTGAGGATGCTCAACTTAGTCTTTCAGCTAACTAACGATCAATTTGTTCAGCTCAACAAACTAATCAAAAACATCCAATTATGTTTTAATAAAAAATGAAATTCGAAACTTTTAATCAAGTTTAATCAAAGTTTTGTAAAAGAGACAAATGAGATCTAGATCTCTTCATGGATAGATTTCATAAGCTAGTCAAACTCAGCAAGAAGACCAGAGAGACCAGGGTGATATAAGGCTCTAAGGCTTCAGATCTCTGAGCTACTACAAAGACCAAGCAAAAACCAATCCAACAGGAAAAACTTCTTAGAAAATCACTTCAAACGAAAATGCCAATGAAAACTAACTCACAAGGAAATTTTGTCAAGAGAAGTGCAGGTCTAGGCATATACTAACAACTATGGACAAAAACTAAACCTAACTGGGTAGATGGATCTTAGGTTTTTCAAACTTTTGACAGGGTCCGCAGGCCCCTAGTAGAACCAGGTGCGGTGTCGCTCGGTGTTACACTGTAACAGTGCGGAGAGGTCCGCACTGTAACTAACTCAGAGGGTGCGGTCCTCTTCCAAAATTTCGAAAAAATAAAAATCCAACCAGGATCTAACAAATACCCAAACTCACACACATCAATACAAAATCAGAAACCAAAACTTAAGTTTCTCAAGTCAAAGCAAAGACAAATCAAAAACCAAACCAAACCAGTCCCTAGTGGAGTCGCCAATTTGTTGGCCGGATAAATTTTTCTTGCGGACAAGACCGATCTCCCTAGTATCGAATGATATCTAGCAACAAAGAGCAAAAGCAAATCTACTTTTCTCTAAACATGTTTCAATTCATAAATGAATACTAAGAGGTGTAACAGACCATACCTCGATCCAACGCTTGTTTGTAGCAGTTTTATCCCAACAGCTTCAAGCAGTTCCCTTTTAATAACCTGCATACACAAACAAGCACACATCGAAGCATACCTATGTATAATAAAACATGTTCATTATGAAGATCAAGGAGCTCATAAAATAAACCATTAGAGATAGTTCATTGAAAAAAACAAACTTGATTGTATTAACTTTATGAATAAAAGAACCTTACAACTTTTGCCTTGATGTTGCACAAGTTCTTTCCAGGGTCTAACAGGAGTCTCCTCTACTTTGACAAGCCTCACTCACTTCCCAAAGGACATGAAAGGTATGTGATCTCTCCCCTCTCTCAAGCTCAAAAAGGAAGTCTAGTTCTCAACAACATTTACCCTCAAGAATCTTCAGCTTTCAACCTCCCCTACTGTTGGCATTATGGCACAGGTTTGGGGCTATGGCACAGGTGTTGTCCTTGATGGCAACCTTCTTTGGTAACAGATCTCAGTTCAGGCATTCAGAAAGTAGAAAAAGACATATGCGCAAGTTCATCTAGACTAAGGCGCGTATGCACGCGGGTTATACATTACAAAAGCGCGTATATGTTGGTGATCATCCTTTTGGTCCATGGCAGTTAGATCTTGGAACTTGAACCTATGTTTTGGACCATGGCGTCTCGTCAGATGTGTCGATCCCTAGTTTTAGGTTCATGGTATTGAAATGTTATGGTTTTGGACCATGGTATTGGGAAGGCCTAAGACTATAAAAGAGGAAGGAGATCTTGTGACAAACATCCATCTCAATTATTATTGAAGATCTGACAAAGTGCTAGAGCTGGTATATTGGGTGGTGATGCAAATCTGGATCTGAAGGAAGGGGGAACCTTAGCGCAAAAGGAAGGATAAGTTCTATTCATGGGTCATAATCTTTAAGCCTGAATGATAGTATCTTTGTATGATTTTGATCTACTAGATGTGGCGCTTGTCTGATCTATAAGTCTGATAATCTGGGTTAATTAGAGATTGAATATCTGTAAGAGCGTGTTGTCTTTTATAGATCTGTACGCAGGTTCAGTAAAGCGAGGGCGCGTATACACGCAGTTTAGGTGAAGGAAAGGCGCGTATACGCAGGTTGTTCCATACGCAGATGCGTATGCACGCAAGTTGCATACTGTTGAAATTGCGTATATGCTTTAAGTTGTGATCTAGCTGTTTCTGCTTATTGCTGCTGTGTTCTGGATTCTGTTGTGTGGTTTCTGGTACTGTGTTTGGGTACAGCTGGCAGAGGAGTATCTACTTAACTTCAGATCTAGTTAGTGAAAAGGAGTCTGGTTGATGAAGAATTTCTTGATGACTGTTTGATGTTCATGGATGCAGTCTGAAAATTGATGAAACGTGATCCCTGGAAGAAAGAGAAGGTTGTAGCCTTCTGTAGGCCAGCACCTACGTACTAGTATCTTGGCTAGTGTAAGAGCTAAGGGGGTTGTAGCTCCCTTCCAGGAGAGCTGGAAAACGAGAGAGAGTTGTAGCTCTCTGCAGGTTGCAGCCTGCGTACTGGTAAAGGACTGCACGAGTACATTGTAAACAGAAGTTGTTGGGTCCCTATAATACTAGTGATTACCCCATTACTATTGTAGTTATACCCCTTATTAATATTGTTGTGCCCCTATTGCCCCCATATTGTGCCCCATAGAACCCCTTTATTGTTATTTTTGTGGCTTTATGTTATTATTGTTAGGTCGGCTGGTTTATATTGTGACTCCTTAGACTCCTATATATAGAAAGGAGTTTTGTCATTTGAATCATCCAAGAATTGTTCATTTATGTAATGTAAAGGAGGTTGCCCCCTCGAAGAGGATGAATTCTAAGGCGTTGATCTCTCTTTTCTATCTTTTCTTGAGCTGGTTTCATAACATGAAATGTTCTCTTTCTGGATTGTTTTCCTGAGCTATGCCTCAAAAGTGCTAAACTAACACAACTTCTATATCCTCATGGGACTGTTGAATCTGCTCATCCACGTCCTTGATTGAAAAGATCCTATTGTGAGCTCTGTTCACCATGGTGGATCTGTGGAAAAATCTAGTATTACGCTCTCCTTCTTTTAGCCATTGAACTCTAGATTTTTGTCTCCAAAATATTTCCTCTTGTTTTCACAAATTTTCCCAGCCTTGATGATGTTTCTCAACTTGATCACTTTTGTCTTTATCAAAGCCTTCCTTGATCATAGCTTGGTTGAGTTCTTGCATTTTATTTTCAACAAATTTCTTTCCAACAAAAACATTGCCAAAATCATTCTTATTCCAATATTTAAGCCTTAGCTTGATGTGCTTTAATCTTTTGTGTAGAAGGAACATTCTTGTTCCCTGAATATGCAAATCTTCTACCCACCATTTTTCAATATTGCTGATGAATTCTGGCTGTGAAAGCCATATATTCCGAAATCTTAAAGGTCTATTCCTGGGGGTACCTATGCCCTGGATCTCCATTTGAACCGACCAGTGATCTGAGCCTCCAAAGGGAATAACTCTCGCTATTATTTCGTTATCTATGAGCATAAGGTCCTCAGAGATAATGAATCTATCTAACTTGGAGGCTACGGGTTCCAGAGAGTGAGAATGCCTCCTATTGTATTCTATGCTTTAACTTCTAGAAACTCAAATCTACTGAGCCATTTGCTATGTATTTGTCTTAACTTTTGAATGGAACATTTCGTTTCCTAGATGAAAATTATATCCAGAGCTACATGTTTCAGTCTATTACTAAACATTCTCTATTTTCTTTTACTGCCTAGACCTCTAGTATTCCAAGATGTGAACTTCATAATTAAATATCTGTAAAGGAGTAGCTGGCTAGATCTTTCATCTTACCTGAGTCTATCATAAGCTTTCCACATTCCATCAATAGCTCATTATGCTTTTTCCTGCCTCTTTTCTTTCCTGGATTTCTAGGTGCTAATTCCAGAGTAGTTTTTATCATTTTCACACCTTCGTTACTCTGCTTGTCAATGTTTTTTCCCCCTCCAAACCCTTAGCCTGAGTTTTCCATAAATACAACTGCTGTATTCTATTGAACTCTTCTTGAGGTAATGATTCTACCCCATCGGTTGTTCCTTGAATCAAGAACCCTTCCAGATCTAGGTGTTCTCTGTCAAGAATCTCCTATAGCTCATGGTCCTCCAGTTCCATCTCACTCTGGGTCATTTCCTGATCCATCTCCAGTTATGTATCACTCATCATGATCCCTTTCTGTTTATCATTTTCCTGTGTTTGTTCACGGTTTTCGTCTTTCTCCTTCTCCTGAGGACTTCTTTCCATTGCTTGATCTTTTGCTGTTATTTCTTCATCCTCTTCAAGAACTTGGAACTGGTTCTGACTAACCTATTGTCCTTCATTTTGGTGTTGCTTTTGTCCTCTTTTGTCGCCTTTTCCTCTATGTACCACTTTGTGAAAGCTATCAGTGTCTTTTATTGTATTAGTTTTTCTCTTGTTCTCTGCTTTACTGAGAGGGAAATATCTAAGTAGGTGCCCATGTTCATGGCATCTACGACATCTGAACAAAATATGCTCGTAGTCTACTGTTTGCACCCATTCTTTATCATAAACTTCCAAGATTACCTCATCCGGAAGAGCTCCAGATAAATCCATCTCCACACATATCCTTGCAAAGGAAGTGTATTTTCCCCTTCTTGTGGCTTCAAAAGCTTTGACTCGACCTAATTTATTGCCTATGGAAGCTAACGATTCAGTTTGCCAGTAATCAATAGGTAGAGAATAGAGTCTTACCTAGATCGGGACCGAAGTAAAAGTCTCATGCTCCAGGACAAAAGTCATCATCCATGGTTGCATATAGAGCCCTGCTGCTGCGTAGAAGTAGGGCCCTCCTTCAAACACTCTATCTTTATCTTCAATATTTGTGAACACCATAGTGAAGAATCCCTTTGACCCAAGATGTAGATCAATGCTCCCTTTGGGTTTCCAGTGGTATTTTATCCATGTTTGTAAAGCTTTTTCAGTGGGCCATAATCCCATGAATTTACAGATGATTGCATAAGTCCGCATGTGATCCCTGTGCACCTGCAGCACAAGATCATTTAAAACTACTCTGGGTGTGATTTCAGCTTTGGGTTTACAAGGTCCCTTTTGTCTTTTGTTCCCTATTTTTTGTCATCTTCCTCCCTGTCTTTTGTGCTATTATTCTCCTTCATTTTGGTGCCATCTATTTCCTCTTCCATCTTTCTTCTTCCTTCCTCAACAGTACCTCTCACATTTTCTGGAGGTTTCTTTCCCTTATTGGCCATGGCCTCCTTATAGGAGGGAGTGGAGCTCCCTCCTCTGCGTCCTTCCATGGAAAAACCACTGCAGCAATCTGAAACCCTAGCTGTTTGCTCTCCCCTCTCTGCCCCAGGTGTTCAACCATAGCAATTTTGATTCTAGCTTTCGGACTAGTTGCAGAAATGTTTTCCTCTTTGTGTTTTCATTCTGTTTTTCATATATATATATATATAGACACAGACACAGACACAGACACACACACACACACACACACACATTAAAATAAATTTAAATAATAATGATTCATATTTATAATCATGGTATTTCAAAACATATAGTTAGGAAATATAAAAAAACTTAAGAAATTTAATTATACTATATATACTTAAAAATAATTACTTCTAATTTATTACATATTAAATGTAAATTTCAATTAATTTCATTTATAATAAAATTTAAAATTTATTCATATTCTTACCATTATATTAGAATTTTATATTTAAATTAATTAATAAACATTTTCAAAACTAATCTTACAATAAATTCTTTTTCTAACTAATGTTAGTCTCATAATTTTAAATTAAAAAAAAACTGTTAAAGAAAGTGCCCACCACATATATATCTACTTATTGTATATCAAAGTTTTATAAATTTAATAAGTTCATAAGTATAATTCAAGTTTATGAAATATTAAATAATATTATTAAGAACAAGCATAGATCCATTTTAGTGGATAATTGAGAAGTTTTTCATTTAATTATCAATCCGGTGTTTGTATGGAAATTTAGCACCATATATGCTAATACAATCTGTAGGTGTCAATGAGGCTGTGGTATTATTTAAAGATGACATAGCTAAATATTAATGTTCTTTCGTAAGTCACCAAGCGACACTTTGTAGGAATTGAAAGGCTCACACCGTCATAAATTGAAATGTCACACTTGCAGGAATTGAACGCACTTACACTTGCAGAAATGAAATATCACACTTGCATGAAAGGAAATAGTAGCTACAACACTCTTATAGAAATGTAAATCACTCCTTGCTGGGAAGTAATCACTAAAGCACGAAATAAATAACACTCTCTTGAAAAGTAAACACAAACAAAAAATAAATCACTTTGTTGGAATGTAAATACATAGGTAGGAAATAAGGAGGTGAATTGATTTGGTTAACTGAACATTCATAAACTTTGCAAATGACATATTTTTAAGTTGATAAAATACTATAATGCAGATGATTTATTCAACTAGCTAAATCAAGAATGTAAATAGAATGAACATCTTCTTCAATCAATCAACACAATATTAGGAGGCAAAGCCGATAATGTAACAAGTTGCAACAAAAACTTTTAATCATAGAACATAGTGAATGCTAATGAGTTGCAACAAAATAGAGTAATTACTAATTGTTGCAACAACATATGTAATTTAGGAGATAGGGTAAATAACTAAACAAACTAATATGGAAATGAATTATAACCTAGTCTAGCTAAGATTATGGGGAATATCTAACTAAGGAGGGGGCCCTACCTCCTTAGGCAAGGCATTGTTTAAACTTGCAGCCTGCTTATATGATCATCACATCCAACACATAGGAAATGAGAAGAAATGTGAACAACAAACTTTTATACTAATAGAAATCAAAGTACAATTTCAAGAATATTCTCCCCCGGCTAATCTCTGCTCAAGTAGAACAAGGGTATTTATAAAATATATTAGTTTCCATTTTAATTAAGGAATCAGGGGACAACCATGGAAATCTTAGATTTTCACATTGCTCCCTCTTCATTACAACCAAAATGTCAAAAGAAGGAATTGTTGATTCACTCAACTAATGTGAGAAATAGGAAATCAAGTCAGAAGCCTACTTGCCAAACAAATTTCTTTGTCTTTTCCGCCATTGGGTGGTAGGTGGTCCATTCTCTCGCTAGGAAATGATTGGGTGGCAACGGTGAATTAGATGGTTGACCTATGTTAAGCTATTACATTTGACTTCAAAGTTGTGGTAGTCCCTTCTGGTAGCCAATGTCTTGTAGCATTGAGACTTAGGAAGTGTTGTAGTATAGGGTGTTGCAACATCATTTCTTCCACCATGTTACAACATAAGGTGTTGCAACAACATTGCTTCCATCGTGCTGCAACATAAGGTGTTGTAGCATCAATGCTCTAATTGTGTTGAAGCATTGGTGATGGTGTTGTGGCAACGATGATGGTGTTGCGTCATTGATATGCTGGAGGTGAATTGATGGTGTGGTAACAACAAAAAGGTGTTGCAACAACATAAAGGGGTTGCAACATTGACTCTTTGATCCTTTGTAGATGCCTCTAGGGGTACTTGTTTTGGATTTGTTCACAATAATTCTCTTGTTTTCCTTGTTAGTTAACGTAAAAGGGTTGATTCTTTCCTTAATGCATAAGAATAAACACTAAAAGTGACATAATCAGAGAAATATTTTACCTTGGTAGAAAATGGATTATTATGGGAAAAATGGATTATAATACTGTATGGGGATGGGAAAAATGTAACAAAAAGGTGGTGTATGGACATTGAAATAATCACAATTTGGGTGCTTGTCACACATATATATGTAAACATATATATTATTAGGGTTTTAATAAAATTAAAAATAAGAATATTTCTATATATAGAGATGTGAAGTCTATATAAATATAAATAATATTATCGAGAACCATAATAGAACCATCTTAACTCCAAATCTACCAAGCGCTAAGAGGAATGAAATCTCTTAAAAAAGATGTTTGTTTTTGAGAGATTAAATCCCTCTCAATGCTTGGTAGATTTGAAGTTAAGATGGATATATGCTAGTTTATATTTAATTTTTGCAGATGATGCATTGAACTTTTAATAAGTATATTGTTGTAATATTTTTTACCATTGTTTTGAAAATCCTTAAACTCTTGTAAAATTTGGTTTACCTTAGGTACCATCTTTAAAAGGAGAAATAGTGTTAACTTTGGGTACCATCCTCAAAATGAGGGGAAATTTTGAATGAATTTCCCTAAAATATGTATTTTACCCAAAAAAAAACTGACTTACACTTAATCACATAATTCTATTTTGTAGGAGGGTAAAAATAACGGCCTTTAAATTAGTGAGAACTTTCTCCAAACATAATCTAAATATGTACAACTTAGACATATTCACCATTTTTGCCTAAACTCTAATTACAAATTGCTATAATTTCAAATTTAAATTTAAAATTTACAAAATTTAAATGCAATAAAAGTTTTAAAAACTTTAAATCTACTTTTACAATAAAAAAATATAAACCCATCAACAATTATTTTATAATCATATTTTAATAAAATTATTAAAAAAATATAAATAATAA
>APFE030674292.1:0-21225 GCA_000404065.3 Pinus taeda | reverse complement strand
CACCTATTTTCAAGCATTATTAATTCCACATTTGGTTAATCACTAGATCTTGGGAATATTTAAGCCTCGGAAGTGGGAGAGGTTCTTGTAAGCTTGACAAGAAGCCTTTAGTGCCCCATTTTGAGATCAGGTTGGGCCCTAACCCAAGAGCTTCAGCCCTCTGAGTCAACTCAGTGCTGGATCAAAATATAATTTCTCATTATCATAAAAATTTGAAGTACATCATAACAATAACAGTCAAAATGTTTCAGCTCAAATGACTTCTTGGCTACAACAAAAAATTGAATCCTAATGAGTCAATTGGCTCTCTTTTTTATAAAAAACTGGGGCTACCAACATCTCCCTAGAAAATACAGATACTTGGCTCCTTAACTCGAGAATAACTCTTCCTTGACTATCACTAGCTTGGTTGCCAATGAACTCGGCTTGCTTGGATGTCAGTGATACCAAGCTAATGAGATTATCTTCAAATGATTTGAAGAGTTAAGGAGGGAGACCAACTCCTAAAATATCTCTTGCTTGCCTACTTCGAATTCCTACACTCAAGTCAACCCAAAACTTCTCCAATTCCTATATTTAACACACATTAGGCCACATGACATAGTAACTAACATTTACTCTTCTCACTAAGCATAATATAACAAAATATGTAAATAAATGTGAAAATTGTCAATTTAATAAGTTCGAGAGTGGAATTGTGACCCATATAGTTTACCTATTGATGAGCCTCATCAGCATATATAAATATAAACATTAGCATAAAACAATCATGTCCCTAACGACCTTGCTAGACAATGATATAAATATGTACATGTATACATATATAAACATCAACATAGTCATAATCACAACACAATTACCGGATATCACAAGGTCAAGGTTAAGAGAAATCCCTTTATTCGTGCACAACATGCACAACATTGAGAACAACGATGCCTAATATAGCCAAGGCATTTGATGCCTCAAATTCATTTGCTTTATCTTTCTTGTTACCTTTCTCATGACTATTCTGCCATCGTACGTTTACCCCAATGGATCTAACCAATCCAACTAGTTGTCACATTGTTGCCTTCAACTGCCCTTTACTTAGGCACCAGGCTTCATCTGAGTCTTATAGTACTTATTGGGTTTCATTCAACTCTCCTCGAGCTCCATTAGATTTCCTCTTTCCCCAACCAATTTCCAAGCCCCTCAAAACATAAAAGTCAAGAACAAGAAACAAACAACAAGAAAAACATGAAAATCAATAACATTACGACACCACAAATTAAGTGGCATGGCCATACACTAGACATAAACGAAACTACAAATCAAGTGCAAAAATTTCACAAAGCATCGAAAGCACACAACTTTCAACATACACCATGACTCAATCCCCTTGGTTTCCAATGCTTCCAATGGAAAGCTCAAGCCGAGCCTTCTTCAAGATTTCATGGTAGTCTTTTGCCATGAAATCCCCTACATCACACTGCCATAAACACACAACTTTCAGTGTATAAATAAACATAACAATATACCAGTTACCTTACCTTGTTGTACCTAGCTCGTTGACTTATAAATGAACATGTACATATATCATTTCTCAAGGGACTCCAATCCCTTGATGAATCCAACCATAACTGAAAACTAGCTGTTATACTTGTCAAATACATGTTCAAGAATATAGAACATATCTACAAAATGTTAGCCAAATTCAAGGTTAAAAATACTTTTTGTATTCATGCAAAGCACCCATTCGTTTGGAATTGTAGTTTCCAAACATAGCCAAAGTAATTCTCACCCAATTCATTCCTTTAACCTTTTTCCTTGCTACAATTGAGTCTTATTACATGCTATCACATCACCCAACTTTTAGTTATATAAAAAAATCAATTGTTACCTTATCACGCTAATGCTAAGCATGCTTCCTTACAACTGTTCACACATGCTAGTCACATGTTCAAAAGTTCAAGACATCATGTCTATGAATTTGAAATCAACCTTTACCAAGACTAACAACCATGTCATAATCAACTCATAGTCACTAGTCATAATACTACAACTAGCACCCATTTGTACTAAAGTACATATCATGTGTCTCAGCACATATTATGTTAGTACAACCATCTTAAAACAAGATCATTCCTTCATGCAATCTTATAGACACACACTCATATCATGCAACTATTCAAACATTCAAACAACCTGTAAACATAACATGTTATATAAACTAAATAGATGACATAATCAAACTCATACATCAATGTATCTCATGAGAGGCTATCACATCTGCACAAGTCATTCCAGATTAGTATGACACAATATCACAAATATATTGACTTATAATTGAATATCATAACCATAACCATATGCACAAGCCAACAGAGATTCACATGATACATAATAACATCAATATCTTAGCTGCAATGACAATAATAATCATGCATATGACCACAATGCATATTACAACAAGTTATTACCATTCATGATTATCCCATGCATCTGCATATGACCACACTGGTAAACTAGCATCTATCACACATGTAACCACAATAGAAATATAATGATAGGCATGTACATAACCATAATGCCTATAACAAACATTAACCAACACACTTGTATGCCAAACATACAAACCTATATGATGATCTAGTGCTACAACCTCGCTATGATGATTTGCATCTTCTGCTCCATCTCAACCAACACATCAACATCATAACATACCAACAACATCATGATGAAATAAATGCATAATGACCACCACGATGCATATCTATCCGAATATGGATGCATGACAAACACATAGACAATTATACATGTATACACATCAACCACATCTACCCCAAGGTCCATTGCTGCAACATAGATTTGATACCACCCTGTAACCACCCGTGCCACATTTACCCAATTTCACTCGCTTACTAGGGTAAAAATGAGACAAAGGGTTACTATAAAATGACCCAACCTCCAAGCTCTAGTTAAGGAAGTGGGGCATACAAGTTGACAACTCACAACATCCCTCAGGGCTACATGACACTTAGGGGCCAAATAACCACCCCGAGTTAACAAAACCTAAGCTGGGGCTGCATTTCTCACAAATTACCCCTCAATCGCATGCATGCCAAGGCCTCCATTTAGTTATAGGCCTCCAACCACATGCACAACACTGCCTCCATGCAGTTGTGACCCAACTTGCCTAGTTTAGAGGGTGCAGTCCCGTGATCTGAGCCACAATTCCAGGGCAGCCTCCAAACCACTGCCCATAACTGCCTGATACTTTTCAGAATCATAATAGACATGAGAACAAAGCTAAGCATTCAAACTTGAGTCAGATACTTGACCTAACCAAGCCTAACCATGACAGTCATTTCGTCAAACATATGGTGAACATGTAAGCTACAGGTCATGAATGCATATCTAATCATAAGCTAATAGTATTCACTTGAGAATGTCTGAGAAGGCTCTAAACCCTATCTAGCTATCTGCAATAGCAGTTAATGGTCCATGCATTCATCAACCAATTAATAAATTATCAAAACATTTCATGAGACATAGATAATATACATTATATAACCAACATATAAGCAACAAATAACCAACATAGAAGCCATGGAAACTCAACCATAATATCACCATCATAATCAATACATATTATCATAGATCACATTAGAAAATACCTCATATTAACATACGAAAATGCCAACCAAGTTAGGGATTTATACGTACCACTCGACCATAGATTGGGATGAACCAAATATCTCTTTTATCCAATCACCCCCATACCATATTCCAAGCGTGAATGCGGCATCTCATAGAATAAACCAAACTAGGGCTTCCAAAGGCCAAACCACCTCAACCCTTAACTAGTGATTCCACCTCACGGTTAGACATCACTAACACCAACTAGATGGTCTCTACCCAAGCTATCTAGGGCTATAGGAAGTAATAACTCAACCCACAACCTTCCATAGCTCCAGAGCATTTTTCCAACCTGACTCCAAGGACTAGTAACTAAACCCACCAAGGGCTCTAGAATGTTTGTCCCAACCTAGGCTCCAAGACTAGTAACTCAACCCAAGTTGTTATGGGGCTTCCAAAGTGTGTGTTCCAACCCACAACCATAAGTGATTATGAGCACCAACCATAAAAAAATCAAGTGGAAAAACCCACAATACCATGTCTATCTAGGAAATTGAAAGGCAAGGCTCAAAACCATTGTCAATCCAAGAAAATATCCATGCCACTGACATCACATAACCAAGAAACCACATGCATGTACCATGCATGACATAACCAATAAGGAAATCATACATGCAACTTGTTACTTGCAAATCAATCTAGCTATAGCTTCTAATCCAAACATTCTCTTGCTCTTTCCCACTTTCCTTTGCCTTATTTATCCAAATACATGTATTTGTGAATACTCAAGTTCTCCAAGCATGCTCCAATAATTCTCTAAGTGTGCAAGAGTGTGAGAGGATAAGAAAATAGAAGAGAGCTCCAAAGATAAACTGACCAAATTCTATGAACTGATCCTCATAAGCCTTTGTATCACTGAGACCTCTATTTTCTTAATTTTTCCTTCAATTTCCCTCTCATGCAAATATGTGACTCTTCATCTCCCTTTTCTCATATTTTCCATTATTTCATAAAAAAATGCCAATTAATGCAAATTTTGCTTTGCCAATGCCTTTTCCAATTTCCTTAGCCATAAATAACCGAAGGTGGCACCCACTAGGATGTTTTTCAAAAGATTTAGCTTAGAATACATGTCCCATGACCTTGGTGTTCTATTTTTCTACCCGAAAAATCAACCAGGGGCCATTATAGCAGGTTCTCCTAGATTCTTGAACCTGCATGCGGGGGCTTATGTGTAGGTTCACCTAGATTCGTGAACCTGCATGTAGGGGCTTATGCACAAGTTCACCTAGATTCCTAAACCTATAAGCATGGGCTTATGCACAGGTTCACCCCATTTCATGCCATGCATATTGTATTTGGTAATGAGGGTTTTAGTGAATCTAGTACTTAGGGTAATCAATGAAAATTTGAATTGATGCAGACTCCGATGGGTTTATAAATAATTGCAACTATTATGATAATCATACATTCAATACCAAGAATATGTAAACATTACCATTGCTTCAAAAGATTATGCTTGTACGTTGTCTAGTCACTCTTACTTCCATGTCTACAAGTGAATCATATGATGTAGAACCAAGGTTATAACATTAACCATTCTGACTGCCCTTGCATTGAACAACAGTGGTGCACTGAGAAAAAACCTATCATATGGTTGTTATTTATGATACATTTTTATTTCATAAAGGACAAAAAAAATTGTTTGTGTTATGTCATCAAATGGGTTAATTAACTAAGTTGGATGTGCTATTGATTCAAGACTTGATTTATAATAACCAAATCCCTTTTTTAGTCCCTGCTGTCTACGACATGGGACTATTAGGAATTTAATTTACTCCCTGACATTAATCTATCCTCAAATTAACCTAAAGTGTTTAGTCCCTGTTTCATAAAACATTGTCAATTAACCTATCTTATGGATGCAATGCTTTTGGTGACCAATAAGATTTTTGTTCATCATATTTGGCCTCTTCCCGAGGCAGATAGGTGGAGAGAGGAAATATTGTTCATATGATTTATTGGTTGAAAGGATTTACATGATTGGTATTTTTTGAACCCAAACTAATGTTATTATTAGTTTATTTGCATTAAATGTTTGGATTGGTTTGGTAATATATATCCCTTGTCATATATGACACACACCAGACCACATGGCTATTTGCATGTAATGGCCATATGCTACTTGCATGTACTAACCATGTGCTGCTTGTGAATGGTTCCACAAGCTATGTTTTCCAGGTACGTGGTTTGAAGCATTTCCTTCTTTTTTGCCTTGCAATAACTTTGTTCTTTGCATGTACTCCTTGTGAGTGGTTCCTATGCGCCCTGTAATAGCCTGCTTCAATGCCTTGCAATGGCTTCTGCGCCTTGCAATATCCTACATTAGTGCATGCAACAATACTTCGACAAAAGATAACAACAATTATGGTTTAGAAATGAATACATGCGGTTGCTCAAATACCAAAATTGGGGCATTTTCTCTTTATGGTAGTTTTTGTCATTTGCATGTTATCCTCCCAATTGGCAAGGGCTCACTATAAAGATCAATAATTCGAGCTTGTACACGGACTTGCACATTATAACATAGGATTTGGAATAGGTAACTCATAAATATGCTATAAGGTAATGGAACCAGGCGAGGTGCCTCATGATACCACTCCAAGGAATTTATTGCATACGCTCTGGGCCGCAAGACTAGGAAGAAGGAAAAAAGGGGATCCTATTTTTACTCTCTATCAAGAGGAACCTCAATAAGAACTTGAAAGGGAGAAGGAGTAAGTGCTTCAACAGAGTGAATCCATTAAAGCCTAATGTTTCCTATCTCTATTTTAAACACTGATGAAACTATCGACATTGACATATAAACCATTTTTGAAACCTTCTCCAGAGTTGAGAAATGTGAAGTGATATGCACATCCTTGGTATCTTCCTTTCTTGGGTTTTTTATTTAGAGAATTGAGTTTAAAATTATATTGTAGTAGGTTAATAATCATGGTGAATTATACTATTCACCATTATATGGAGGGCCTGGGGGCGATTTCTCAAACGATGGGACCTATTGAAGCATTTGATATATGATGGTGATAGTAAATGAGCAGACATTAACTTCACTACAACTTGATTATGGTGTTGAAGAGATGTCAATGTGAAGGATATAGATTTCATGGAGTTCATCTATGTACATGTAGTGCGATGATGAAGAATTCTGGCATGCACTACCATATGCATCTCAACAACATCCCTGCAAGCAAAAGACAAAACCATCAAATTTTTTTTTTTGGTAACAGTTTTGAACCCCATCATAGATTGAAATCCATTTTTATTTTATTTCCACCATCTAGTTTCTCATCCTCCCAATCCTTTCTAGATTTGCTAGAAATTCCAAAGCATATTCTCGTAAATGCATCACAAGACCATGCACAATATACAGAAGAAATATACAGTTAATCCATATGATCCATTAGTATATACATCAAATAAACAAAGACATAGGTAGCATGGGCATGAGTTGTAATAGAAGCAAAGAAAGCACCACCTATAGCATAAGGACCAGTAACATCAATGATAGGTGTGGATCCAAAACCACCTATAAAAGTAATGGTGGAAACATAAGTTCCTATTTTTCATGATCAATTCATCGATTTGTGGTATACATGCATGTTGCTCATAAAAAACAACTTACTAGAACTTGACATCGATATGATTGTTGCATTGGTTGCCCTGAATGTGCAGGATTTCACGCGTCTTGGCGATCTAAACCCTTGCAACACAGAAAATTGAAAAAAATCCATAAAATATGAACTGAACCTGACAGAGAAGCCTTGCAGATCCAAAACAAGGAAATTGGTATAAATGCATGTTGGCGCTCATGGCATGAGAGATATGTGGCTATAATGCCAGGCCACCCTGTATTTTGTAATTGGTGTTTAATTAAATAAATAAAGAAACACCTTGTAGATTTTACTTGGTGTTTAATTAAATAAACAACATGAAATGATTCTTTTATTTAATTTTAAATTATGACAACTATGCACCTTGCCAAATTTTAGATTCATGTTTACATGTGTCTCTTGTCATCACATTCTAGACAATTCAAAATGGTCAAGTCTCCAAATATTTGAATATATTTTATAAGATAAAAAGTGAGGGAAATAGATGGATGGTGGCTCACCAAGACATACTGTTCTTAGCAATGAGAAGCCAACATGCTTTAAGGTAACAATGATCCTTCAGGACTAGTCTCACATATTTACATGAACGAATACTAGAGCTATTGTGATTCTTGTACTTAATTTTTATGCTGATATATTTTAGTCTGTAATTACAATTGATTGTAAGGATTTAACATATTTTGTTATAGTAATATGGAAAAATGTCTAGTTTTTGTAGGCAAAATGGGGTCAATTGGGTGTACTGTGCACTACAACTTTGGAATACTAAGGCAATAACCAAAATGATTCATGTTTATATATATTTTGCAATGAAAATTTCATGAAAAACAAAAACTTCTAGCTGTGTAAAATTCTAGATAAATCCATGCACCGTACATTCAGAGGGAAAATAAATATACTCTTAAAAAGTTATGAGAATTTTGCTGCACCATGTTTATGTTGATATAATCTAGTTTGCAACTACAATTGTCAAATTTTATCATTTTTGTTATTATTTAAATATATCATATTGTCTAGTTTTTGTGGTCACATCATGGATATTTTATTGGGTGTACTTCGCACTACAACTTGGAATTTTAGTAACTTAATAACCAAAACAATTATGCTCACATATTTTTGCAGTAATTATCTCATGAAAAAATAGAACGATTAGTTTTGTAAATTTCTGAATCTATCCTTGCACCATGTTTAAAGGGAGAAAACAATATACTTTTGAAAAATTATGAGAATATATTTATGTTGATATAATCTAGTGTGTAACTACAAGTTATTATCATAATTTAATGTCTTTTGTTGTTACATGTTTAGCATAATGTCTAGGTTTTACAGGCATGGCATCAGGGTTCTAATGGGTGTACTTTGCATTGTAGTGGCACATTAACCAAATTCTTTTATGTTAATATATTATTCCAATGGTTATCTCATGAAAAAAAAGAAAATTACGAGTTTTGTAAAATTCTGAATCTTTTCCTATGTTGTACATTTGGAAAGGAAAAATCCACTATTAAAAATTTCTGAGATTATGTTGAACTATGTGATAAGGTCATAAGTTTTTCTTATCGATCATTTTTCATTTTGTTTTTGGTCTAATTCCTTCTAGAGTGGATGCACTTCAGAAGGGTGCCCACAATTCGCAGTAAACCAGTGGAATTACTTATTTTTTTTGTACACAAAACTAGCAAGAAAGTTGGATATATGGTCAACTACCATATTTTTAATAGAATCCTATTGTTAATGTTTGTTAGATATATATGTTTTGATTTTTTGTTTTGGGATCTTGAGCTGACAAAAACTCGGGGTGTAAAGATAAGATTAGAGAAGATAATTGTAAAATGCTTGATATTACTGTATTTCAAGATCCCTTGATATACATCACATGAGGATATTTCAAACATTGTAAGAGATACCCAATATGGCATCACAAGTATAGTAATTTATCTCATAAGTATGTGCAAGTTATAGGTTTAAAATGTGCACATGGGTCTCTTTATACCATGTAAATCTGCCCTATCATTACATCGCATTCCATGGCCTAGTTCAATGGAGTGCTCTAGCTAAAGCCTCTGTTAACAAGTTCAAATATCATTATGCCAATCATCTCATATTATCTTCCAAAGATGCTTAATGCACACCATTCCCATTTGTATCTTGCATGCAATTCCTTCTCTTTCCCATTGACTGCTTTTGGTCATCATTAATTTTTAAAATTGACAAAAAATGATTCTCGTTTATAAATACATGAGATCAACTTTGAATGTTAAGTGATAGAGGCAAGTTACAAAGGTAAAAAGGGTTTCCTAATTATCAAATAGATATGCCTATAATAAGGTACTACTTATTGCCCCTGATGATTCAATACCTTGGGGAAAGGAAAATAAGCATACAAGAGTGAAGCCAAGTTTTCTTTAGCTTTCAGGGGTTGACTTATTTGCACACTATATAGAATTTAGTAACTGATGAGAACCGTATAATATTACTAAGGTTATTGTTACATGCATAAATTTTTTTCCATTTTTTTTAACCCCAAAATTGCACGCCCAACTAAAAGTTTAAGGTTCACCTTGATTTCATCATATTGATTAGAGCTAGCTACACACTCAATGTCATTAGATTATGAGAATTTGTTATTTTTAGCAATTCTCCTACTTTCCAAGAGCCAAATTTCCGAGGGCAACATGCCAAAGTTAATTACATATTATTGGTCCTTCATAGCTCACAATTTCAACGCATTTTGCTTTGACAACATGCAAAATGTTTTATAAAGTTGCTATTTTTAGCAGTTAGGGTTTCACTACTTGCATGTCAATTGATAACATGTATTGGGTTCCTTGTAAAAAGAAAAGTGAGACTCTTTTCATGGACATACAAAACACTGCTATTTTTACTAGTATCTACTTTTAGTTTTTTATATTCAATAATGTGTGCATAACGGTAGTGAAAAATGCAATGTTAAAGGCTCACTCTAGGATGTAGTGATGGAGTTGTTTGAGGTGCTACATATATACTGACCATTATATCCCACTAAATACAAGAATCATACCATTTTCCAACAAGGAAAAATCTTTATGGTCTTCATAGCATACCATGATCATGGCACTTTCAAAGTCTGTGCTCCAAATTTTTCTAGTAATATTCTTCTGTCATTCTTTTCTTTTATATTAGCTGTGATATCTTCTCTTGATAGCAATCGTTTGATGGTTCTTTGAATATTCCTCAAAGAATCTACTGCTCTACTGCTCCAGTGTTGAAAAAATAAATCACTTTTGCATTTCAATTAATGTGTGTATAGATAATATGACTTTCTAGTATGAAGTTTTATTTTCCACATTTAAGATTGCATTCTTTGGGTCTTGAATTGCACATGCTTTGCTAATTGTTGCAGATTCGAGTTTCCAAAACCCATTTCTTTTCAGAAGTTGATGAAAGAACATTGTATTATATTCAAGGTAATACGCCACTTTAGTGTTTGGTTTGTATTATTCCTTTTAGTACACAATTTTAGTTTATTATTCAATTTTATTTACTATTAGTCCCTGCCTAAAGGGATGCAAGGACTACAGTACAAACACAAATATAATATCACAACTCAATAATTTAGTACATAACAACATATTTTTGAATTGGATCGAAGGGCTTCACAAAGAGGGAGAGAACATTGGTTGAACTGGTTGGTGACTTTCTTTCAATATATCAATGTGACTTCTTTGCCATTTCTGGATGTTCTACGACAACTTCCTCCCCGTGAATGATGATTTTATATTTATGGTCCTTATCGAGCGCTTCCTCCCACCAACAAGCTCCAACAAAGGTCGTTTATATTATATACGCTTCGGGATTAATTATGAGATGCTAAAGTGTAACTATACTTATAAAAATAAGCACCACATCTTCCACAAAAATTTCGATCTACAAGACCATATCTAATAGGCCGAACACATAACTAGTAGTGAGTCGTAGCAATAACAAAGGTGGATAACACAATAGTTTCCTACTAGTTGTATCCTAGCCCAAAATCCACGACTTCTATGCCACTATATTCTTTTCTAGTGGCAAGGACTTGCTGCTCTGTAACTCCCCTTGTTATAATTGTATATGCTTTACTAAAAAGTGATAATTAATTACTTGAATATACTAATTATAATTGAAAATAGAACTCAACATCTAGGTTATATTTATGTGACAATTGTCATGGGAAAATTCCAAAGTAATAACAAACGATTAGTCATGTCATATTTCCATGCTTATAGTTAAATCTAATTATAAATGGACTAAAAAAGGCTAACCTTGTCTTTGATAATAACGATGATATTATATCACACCGTTTACCTAATGAATAATTATCTTGGGCATCGACTAAGATCGTATTTCTTAAATGACCAGCCTCCACAAATGTATGCGAGTTTAATATTAAACTCCAACTTGTTACAATGGGTATTGAATGGAAGAAATATGGAACGTAAAATAATATAATTCGGGTATCCAAGTTGTTGTTGGCATTAATATAAACTATAAATCACATAACAAGCAACTAATGTTATGTTTTAGCTATTATATTTTATAATTGATGTAACTATAATTATGTTCTTATGGTAATTCTTATATTCTATGGTGGACTATTAGAGATGGTGTTCCTTAGATCTTTCAAAGGAATACAAACATCGGTCATCTTAGTTAGAAAATGAAATCTTATTTTGAATATGATATATGATTTTCCATATTATTTGTAACCTATCCACCATAGTTAAAAATACAAAATACTAATCTATCCACCATAGTTAAAAATACAAAATACTAATGAAGACAATAAACGTACTAACAATAACACTGTATTCATATTGATTTTATAAATAAATTTTCGATGTGTATATATATTAAACATATTGAGTCAACTTAAATAAAATTTGAATTTAAACTAGTAGATAATTAATAAGACTATGCCATTATACATTCCAATAAAACAAGTTGTCGTTAATGAGTTCCTTCCTAAGTGTTTTGAATCAAATGTTTTATAAAAAACATTTTATTTTACTGCAATATTAAGTTTTAAAACACCATGTTTTAATATTATATTTTTAGTTTTAATATTATAATATTATATTAACATTAATACTATTAATATTATTGTTGATATTAACCTGGTTAATATAAATAATATTGAATGATTACTCATAATTAATAATAGTAATGAGTAATAATATAAATATTAATAAAAAATAATAACTAATTATATAATTATTAAAATTAAAAATTCTAATCAATGAAAAATTCTAATCATTCTAACAATATTATTGATAGTATTAATCATATTAACCTTAACATTACTACTGTTAAGATAAATAGTATTAAGATTAATATTAATAAATACTATTAATTAGGCAGATAGTACAATCTAATTGGAATTGGGTCACTACAAAGAAAAGACCTTCTAGCAGAGGTTATAACAAAGGTTTTTAGTCTTACAAGAATGACAAATATTGTCAAAAAAACATCCACTAAAACATCCATTTGTGAGAAAGGATGTCTTAGTGGAGCTTATAATGAAACTTCATCACAACTAAAAAAATATGGGCGACCAAAAGTTTTTTTTTGTTTTGTTTTTGTTTTGTTTTTTCGTGCACTTTATGAACTCATCCACACCGATGTGCTACTTATATACATGCACCGAGCTTCATATAAAATTAACAACACTGAGACGTTTTTTTTGTTTTTGTTTTATTTTGTTTTGTTTTTGTTTTGTTTTGTTTGTTTTGTTTGTTTGTTTTTTTTTTTTTTTCATGCACTTTATGGACTCATCCACACCGATGTGCTACTTATATACATGCACCGAGCTTCATATAAAATTAACAACACTGAGACGTTTAAATGAAAGAACACCGGAACCCAAAGCATATACAACACTAGTGCTTATAACAAAAAACTCCTAGTGTGTTCCACTTAAAGAGCACTAGACCTTGAAACATATATCGTGCTAGTGTTTATACAAAAAAGCCTTGGTTGTTCTTTGATGAAGGAATGACTTCGGGGCATGCACAGATATAATTTCACTTCTAGTGCTTTCTTTTAAAAACGTAGCACCATAACGTCTTTTAAAAACGTAGCACCATAACGTCTTGTTTACATAAACCCCCCGATGATGCAGGAGCATCCAATTAAGGAGGCGACAACTGGACAAGCTATTAAAATCAAATTCACTTTTAGTTTAATTTTATTTTATGTTTAAAAGAAGGCTGTCACAGCCAATGTTTTTCTTTAATTTGAACAGTAGTTAGATTAGAAATTAGTTTTAAATAAGTTAGGAAACAAACTGCCAGAAACTGGAATGTAACTACATGGTAACTATAGGTAGTTCCTCAACAGAATGAGGCTACCGAAAACTTAAATAGGCAACCCAAAGACAAAGGTGGGGTTTCTGCCATCCAGAAGAAAAGAGACCAGAGAGTGTAGCTCTGAAATATATTTTTGAAAAGTAAATTGAAGTTTACAAGTATCCATTATTATTTTCCATAAATGCCAAGAATTATGTACTGTGCATAGAAATTAATGACAAAATTGAATGACTGTTAATCAAATTGCGCATCAAACTAAAGGAGCCAAACACAACAGAAGAAACCATCCAGGTATTTCACAAAAGCATGCTATTGATTTAACAGTGAAAATTTACTATATATATGTGTGTGTGTGTGTGTGTGTGTGTGTAAACATTTGTCAAAGTCCACAGTAGCACAAAAGGATAGCATTTTGTAACCCCACGCAGGTCCAAGGCACAGATCCTTCAAAAACCATCCATAACAGTCCTCATACAATCAACACAGGCCAAGGAGGGTTCCACACAACCCAAAACAAATCAAACTGAGTAGAGACCAAAGCATTACCAATAGCTAGAGGTGGGATACATAAATTTTTTCCCAAATTCATAAAAAAAAGTTACAGCAGAGGACACGGTGCACAGGAGGCCACCTATCGACAGACCAACTAAGACCGAGAACAAATAGAGGCATAGCCTAACTGCTACCAACAGAATATATATGACCGCATAGCGTAAATAGGAAGGACCCTACCCAGTTTGCGTAAAGCCGGACCAGAAGGAAGAAGACCCCATCATTTTCCCCAAAGAACAAACCCTTGCAACCACTATGACGAGGGTCGAGTACCTGGACATACAAACAGAGAATTAGTGAGGCAGGATAACCATAAGTCCATGATAAATAACAGAGAGAGAGTAGGATGAATACCCGCAATGGATACTTGAAGAGGAGGTTGGGCTCCATAGCCGAGCCACAAAACTGAGACCAACAAAGCATAGCCAACGACACCAGAGCCAAGGAAAGCCGAGACACAAAAGAGTGCAACCAACGGCCAGAGGGCCAGCAAATACCGAGACCCAACAGAGCATAAACCATGGCCACAAAACCACAAGACCACCGTCTGCTCACCAGAGCAAATATGTCAGCGAAAGTAAAAGGAAATGGAGAATTGAAATCGGAGCAGAGGAATTACCTTGAGTAGAAGCCGTCAAGCCATCACTGGGAGAGTCGAGTAGAGGGCCTGGAAAAACAATGCAACCACTAAAACAGTTAAAAACAATGCCGTCAACCTGGTAAAATCAAATATCTGTGAACAAATACAGAGAAGCCAAGGCATACCGAGGGCGACCACAAAGCCCAAAACCTCCTCAAAAAACCATGCAAGAAGCAACCACCAGGTCCAATGAAACACCATCACACAATTAACAAAACAGCAAAGGACCAGAGCTGAAGAAGGACCCAGAAGATAGCAGGAGATAGAGCGCCATCCTTTCCTTGCAGGACGAACCAAGTAAGAATGTAGCGGAGTAAAACCAAAACTGATAGAAACATAACCAACTCAACCACAACAAACCACGCCATAGAGTCGTGTCACACAGACTGAGACCACCTCGGGACAGAGGAGAATTAATTGCCCATTAAAACCTTACCTAAAACCAGAAGCAAATACGAGCATGCGAAAATTTGAACACAGGCCAACTGCCACGTAGGCTTGCCACGTCAGTGTCTTGGGGATTGTCACCAAATTTTGGTATCAAAGCAAGTTCTTTCCTTAAGGAAGAAAAAATATGGAAGTAGGAAGAAGAGGTTGAGGTAGCGCTATTCAGAGAGTAGCCGACGAAGGATTGTGCGAAGAAATTAGGATCCTAAGTGCCAGATTGGAAGCAGTAGAAGCAGGGAGGTGTAGGGGTCCAGAAGGTGGTGATGATAGTGAAGAAGAAGTTGCAGCTACGATAGATGGATCCAATGAGGAAGGGCCATAGATAAAAGTATCGAGGTCTGTTTTGTTCACAAGCAGCAAACTGAAGCCAGAGCTTTCGAACTATGATGGCAGTGTATCTACAGAAATATTGTTGGACTGGATTAGCGAGTTGGATAAATACTTTGAATGTGAAGAAATCAGTGAGGATAAGAAGGTCAGGTTTGTAGCCACCAAACTGAAGGGACATGCAGCACTGTGGTGGGACAACGTGCAAGCAGAAAGGAGAAGGTCAAATAAGCCACCAATTAAAAAATGGAACAAGATGATCGCCAAGATGAAAATTAAGTTTTTACCCAAAGGCTATCAGATTGCTCTATATAGACAGGTACATAACCTGAAATAAAGGGAAATGACTGTGAAGGAATATACAGAAGAATTCTTCAGAGTGAATCTGTGAGTGGGTTATGTCGAAGATACTCGAGAAAAGACAACGAGGTTTGTGAACAGATTACGAATGGAGATATTGAATGAGATTAGTATTCTCTCCTCCAAGTCCATAGAGGAAGCCTATCAAAGTGCTTTAAAAGCAGAAGAGAAGATCACCAGGAAGCAGAATGCCAAAAGAGGTAGTGGATTTGGCCGAGGAAGAGGATAGTCTTTTGGTAGAGGCAGAACTGCCAATAGAAACGAAGAAGGAAGTAGTTCAAAAAATGTAGGACCAACTGATAAAGAAGGTAACACTAGAGGAGTAAGGCCTTACCATCGAGGAAGAGGTAATGGCAGAGGCAGAGGAAATGCCTATC
Organism: Pinus taeda; assembly: GCA_000404065.3. Lineage (NCBI taxonomy): Eukaryota > Viridiplantae > Streptophyta > Pinopsida > Pinales > Pinaceae > Pinus > Pinus taeda. The sequence continues at coordinate 4,904 of APFE030674292.1, read as the reverse complement.
AATGTTACAAGTGTCACAAGTGAGGACACCGGTCTTTTGAATGTCCTGAAATTGATCAAGCAAGACAAAGAGGAGCATATGTTGCTCAATCGGAGGAAGCTGAGGAACCACCTCAGAAGTGGAGAACATGCTTGAAACAGGAGAGGCCTTGGTGTTGAACAAGGTATTGTTGAAACCAGCGAAAGAATTAGCTGACCAGACATAGTGGAAAGCACTGTTCTGAATTGTGTGTAGATCACATGGGAAATGTTGTAAATTAATTATTGATAGTGGAAGCACTAACAACCTAGTAGCCACTGAAATGGTAGAGAAACTGGGTTTAAAAAGATTGAAGCACCCAACCCCATACTGAGTGTCTTGGTTACAAAAAGGACATCAACTACTGGTTGATGAGCAGTGCGAAGTGGATTTTCATATTGGTAGGTATAAGGATAAGGTAACCTATGATATTATGCCGATGGATGTGTGCCATATACTACTGGATAGACCATGGTAGTATGATAGGAAAGTAGTCCATGATGGGAAGACAAACTGTTATAAGTTTGCGAAAGATGGGATCAAGCATATGCTGGTACCCATGAAAGAGGAGGATACAACAGAAAATAGTGGAACAAAGGTGTTATTGTTAGGAGGAAAAGAGTTCCTATAACAGATTGGAGATGATGAAATAAAGTTTGCAATTGTGCGAAGGCCAAGAGCAGTGTTAATCCACACTAAGATTATTGATTTGCCTGAGGAGATACAAGATATGCTAGAGGAGTTTAGCGACATTATAGTGGATGATTTACCGGATAAATTACCACCAAGAAGGAGTATCAGTCACCATATTGATTTCATTCTAGGAGCTAGTTTACCAAACAAAGTTGCTTACCAAATGAGTCTAAAGGACAATGAGGAGATCAGGGAGAAGGTATAGGAATTGTTGGACAAAGGGTTGATTCGAGAGAGTTTAAGTCCTTGTGTGGTTCCAACAGTCTTAGCTCCCAAGAAAGGAGGAGAGTGGCAGATGTGTACCGATTCTCGAGCAATAAATAATATTACCATCAGGTACATGTTTCCCTTACCACGAATGGATGATATGATGGACTGTTTGAGTGGAGTGGCGTATTTTTCAAAGATTGATTTAAAAAATGAATATCATCAGATTCAGATTCGAGAAGAAGATGAGTGGAAGACCTCTTTCAAGACCAATGAAGGCCTGTATGAATGGCTGGTCATGCCATTTGGATTGAGCATTGCACCCAACACATTCATGTGCTTGATGAACGAGATGCTAAAGGAATATATTGGAAAGTTCGTGATTGTGTATTTATATGATATCCTTATTTTCAGTAAGACAAGGGAAGAACATTTTCAACACGTCAGGTATGTCTTGGAAAAATTGCAGCAAAATAAGTTGCTGTTAAATTTGAAAAAGTGTACGTTTTTTATGGAGTTAATTTATTTGGGGTTCGTGATTTCAGAAAACGAATTAAAGATGGATCTGGAAAAGGTTGCAGCCATAGTTAGCTGGCTATCCCCCAAGAGTTTGTTTGAAGTATAGAGTTTTCATGGGTTGGCGAGTTTTTATCGGAAATTTATAAAAGATTTCAGTGGGATTTATGCACCCATGGTGGATACTGTTAAAAAATCAAATCAACCTTTTCATTGGATGGGTTCGATTGAAAAGAGTTTTCAACTGCTGAAAAAGAAGATCACCGAAAGACCCATTTTTAGGTTACTAGACTTCAACAAACTTTTTCAAGTTCATTGCGATGCCAATGGGACAACCATTGGAATAGTACTCAGCCAAGAGGACAAAACGGTGGCCTATTCTAGCGAGAAGTTGAATGAGAGTAGACTGAAATATAAGTCCTACGACAAGGAGTTTTAAGTAGTGGTACAATCGCTAAAACATTGGAGACATTACTTAATGGGAAACGAATTTTTTCTGTTTGCGGACAATTCAACTTTGCAATATGTAGCATAAGTTGAACCATAAACATGCGAAGTGGGTGGAATACCTCCAAAGTTTTAATTTTGTGTTGAAACACATCAGTGGACAAGCCAACAAATTGGTAGATGCATTAAGCGGGAGGAGTTTGATTTTACAGGCAAGCAGAGTGCAGGTGTTAGGCTTTGAGCATCTCAAGGATCTATATGAAATAGATGCAGACTTTAAGGAAGCATACAAAGCTTGCCAGAATCTGCTATTGAGGGGAAACAGTTCATGGCTAAACTATAATGTACATGAAGGATTTCTGTTCAAGGGAGGACAGTTCTGTATCCCATAATGTTTAATGAGGGAAAACTTAATTCAAGAGAAACATAGTGGGGTTCTAGCTGGACATTTTGGCATAGACAAGACTTTGGACCAAGTAAGTCACTTCTATTATTGGTTGAAGATGCGGTGAGACGTACAGAGATATGTGGCTAGATGTAAGATGTGTCAACGGGCAAAGGGACACAGTCAAAATACAGAATTGTATACGCCCCTACCTATTCTGGACAAACCATGGGACTCCGTCAGTTTAGACTTTGTCTTAGGCTTGCCAAGGACATAGAAGGGGTACAATTCAATCATGGTAGTAGTGGATCGCTTTACTAATATGACACATTTTATTCCCTGTAAAAAGACCAACAATGCCACGCATGTAGCCCACTTGTTCACATAAATTGTCAGCCTACATGGCTTTCCAAAGTCTATTATTTCAGATAGGGACGTGAATTTCACCAGTAATTTTTGGCGGACTTTGTGGAAGATGTTAGATACTAAATTAAATTTTAGCTCAGCTTATCATCCATAGACCGATGGGCAGACTGAGGTAGTGAACTGAAGTCTGGGGAATCTTTTACATAATCTGGTTGGTGAAAATTCATGAAAGTGGGATCGCGTACTCGCATAAGCAGAGTTCACTTATAATGATTCAACCAACAAGAGTAGGGGAAGAAGTCCTTTCCAGATCCTATATGGAATGCACCCGTGTGGTCTGCATGAGTTGTGGGATTTGGGTCAGTTGGAACGAAGGAGTGCTGATGGTGAAGATTTTGCAAGGTGATCAACGAACTTCATGAACAGGTGAAAACCAAATTGTAGGACAACAACCAAAGATATAAACAGAAGGCAGACTTAAAACAACGGGAAGTGCAATTCAATGTAGGAGACCCGGTATTGGCACATCTATGGAAAGAAAGGTTTCCTAAAGGGGAATGTAACAAGCTCAAACTAAAAGAAATAGGGCCTTTCCAGATACTGCGAAAGTTCTCTGCCAACACATATGAACTGCAACTACCCCCGGGTATCAGGATCTCACCCATTTTCAATGTGGCAGACCTGTACCCTTACATTACTGCTAATGTAGAGCACAATTCAACATAATACACATGAGACACCCAGGGAGAAGGACAGACAGAGACACGGGTCAGACAGATGCCCCTAGCCAAGCCTCTAGAGATCAAACAAATATTGGATACTCAGGTAGCTAGGCGGACACGACGAAAGGATTACTTACAGTACCTGATTAAATGAAAGAACCATCCAATTGAGGACAGTTCCTGGTTGGATGCTAGACAGAATCAAAGCATCGATTATTCAATTGAAGAGCTCATGGATAGGAGCCATGAGATTCATTCACCTTGGGAGCCTGATATAGGAGCATCCAATTAGGGAGGCGAGAACTGGACAAGTTGTTAAAATAAAATTCACTTTTAGCTTAATATTATTTTATGTTTAAAAGAAGGCTGTCATAGCCAATGTTTTCCTTTAATTTGAACAGTAGTTAGATTAGAAATTAGTTTTAAATAAGTTAGGAAACAAATTGCCAGAAACAAGAATGTAACTACATTGTAATTGTAGGTAGTTCCTCAACAGAATGAGGCTACCAACAACTTAAATAGGCAACTCAAAGACAAAGGTGGGGTTGCTGCCATCTGGAAGAAAAGAGACCAGAGAGCGTAGCTCTGAAATATATTTTTAAAAATAACTTTAAGCTTACAGGAATCCATTATTGTTTTCCATAAATGACAAGAATTATGTAATGTGTATAGAAATTAATGACATAATTGAACGACTGTTAATCAAATTTCACTTCAAACTGAAGGAGGCAAACACAGTAGAAGAAACCATCCAGGTATTTCACAAAAACATGCTATTGATTTAACAGTGAAAATTTACAATATATATGTGTGTGTGTGTATAAACATTTTTCAAAGTCCATGGTAGCACAAAAAGATAGCATTCTGTAACCCCACATAGGTCCGAGGCACAGAGCCTTCAAAAACCATCCATAACAGTCCTCATACAATCAACACAGGCCAAGGAGGGTTCCACACAACCCAGAACAAACCAAACTGAGCAGAGACTGAAGCATTACCAACAGCTAGAGATAGGATACATAAACTTTTTCCCAAATTCATAAACAAAAGTTATAGCAGAGGACACGGTGCATAGGAGGCCACCTATCGACAGACCAACTAAGACCGAGAACAGACAGAGGCGTAGCCTAACTGCTACCAACAAAATATATATGACCACATAGCGTAAATAGGAAGGACCCTACCCGGTTTGTGTAAAGCTAGACCAAAAGGACAAATACCCTTGCATTTTCCCCAAAGACCAAACCCTTGCAACCATAGTGACGAGGGCCAAGTAACTGCACAGAAAAATAGAGAATTAGTGAGGCAGCATAACCAAAACCCATGATAAAGAAAAAAGAGAGGGTAGGATGAATACCCGCAGCGAACCCCTAAAGAGGAGGCCGGGCTCCATAGTCGAGCCACAAAAATGAGACCAACAGAGCATAGCCAATGACACCAGAGCCATGGAAATCCGAGACACAATAGAGCGTGTTACACTGAAATTTGTCACCATGACTATCTGCAGTTAGTATGGCTCCATCAACAGTCATACTATCCTCCTTGGCAAG
>APFE030674286.1:77712-88344 GCA_000404065.3 Pinus taeda | reverse complement strand
ACATCTTCGCGATGCCTTCCAAATACTCCGGTGCATGCCTCCCTCGCCTGTTGTGTAATAGACACTTCACTTTCATCCCGTATCAAACGCTTGGCTTCTTTTAACTGGTGGGCTACCATGACCAGGTTTCGCATGTCCCCGGGCACAGTATTTTGAATGGCCTCCATTACTTGTCCTTTTGAAGGAACGTAGTCCATCAACTTTGTGAGGAAGAAGTAGTTCGACTGTGTTCCAGCAAGATATGCAGACACAAATGACGCGGTAATCCAATTTCTCTCTTCTTCCGTTTTTAACAAGGCGGGATTCCTGATAATCTTCTCTGCCTCTACAAAAAGGCTTGCAAATGCTGCGCATATCGGAAGATACGCGTCAAAACGCTTAGTGGACCTTGCAGCATTGCTTTCCTCCAATGCTTTATCATGCATTTCCTCGAACCGCAACCGCGTGGTTATAGGCTCCAGGTCTGCCTGCAGAGAGAACTCCAGAACGCATCTCCTACAATTGCACTTGAAACCCCAGCTTTCGCACATGGTTTGGCGCTGCGGCAATGGGACGAGGGTATCAAAATAGGAAATGGTGATTTCTTCTCCTCGCTTGATGGGCTTGGAAGCATGAATAAACATAGCGCTTCCCACTTCCAGCCTGCTCGAGTTCGGTAGGCACGAATGGTTGATGAAGGACGGCAGCAGCCAGAGTCCGACAAATTTTTTGCCTCGTTGGACGAGTCTGCCTTCATATATGTTCGACTTTGCAGCAAATTTCTGTTCGACTCCACCGAATGAATTCCGAATTATAATTTCGCGTATACGGTTATTATCTACCTCCAATTTTTCTTTTCCTGCTGCTTCGCTGGGAGACATTTGGCCCTCTGTCTTAAACAGATCAATGGCTGGAACATCCAGGTTACCAGGCTCAGAGTAGTCCTGTAAACTATAAAGCTGGTGGAGCAATCTCCGCGATTTCCTGGCAGCACTGACGACGGCGGCAACAAGATTTTCTTTAGTAGTGTTTGGCCGGTGGGCCGAATTGATCCCGGCCGAGTCATCGTCTTCATAAGCAACTGCAACAGCGTTGCTTACCAGCAAAAGCTGCCCGGTGTTTATTTCTCGGTTTGCGTAAAGCCCCCGACCGTGGCCGTCTTTGGTCATCTTTATCTCTACGGGGCCAATAAAATCGGCCACTTCAGGGGGAGAAGATGTGCGTCCGAGCATGTAGTCCGAGATGTCATAATTGCCATTCCTGCTCTGGGAGTACAGAGTCTTGGCTTGGCAAAGCACGTCTTGTATTTCGATAATGGTGGGGCTGCCCTTGTGAGCTTTTTCCAAATAGCAGCATGCGGCCGCATACTTCCTCAGACCAAACAGAGCGCGACCTTTCATGTAGAGGGCATTCAGATTCCTGGAATCGATCCGAAGGGCACTGTCGGAATCCTCCAGCGCGAGCTCAAATTCATTCACCTGAAGCCTTGTCTCTGCCCGGTTGGAATAGGCGAGCAGTAGGCAGTTGTTGACAGTGCTATTGTCGTTAGATGTCGTCTTCTTGAGCTGAAGCAGAGCGGCGTCGATGCATTTCGTATAATGTTCGGCCGCTGCGTCCCATTGTTTGTCTCTGAAGCAGCCGTTGACCTTCTGCCTCATCTCCTCCAAATTGACATCCAACAGGCTCTCCGCCTGCTCCTCCTGTTTTGCGAGCATCTCAACGTTGGCAGGATTGTCAACACGGATTTCGAGGCTACCGTCGTCGGCGCGATTAAAGTAGGGCTCCCTGATGGCCACCTTGGCTCCTTTGCGGTAAAGCATCTCGACGTTCTTCTGCGAATGAGCCGCATTGTAGATTGCCAGCTTGACGGCAAAGCCATTATTGTCTTCAAGTACGGTCATGATAGCGCTTATCCTGAAAGACTCAGCGCAGAGAGTACCGTAGAGAACGCGGCCATGGTGGACTTGCCCAACCTGCAACTCAGTTAAAGAAATGGGTTCCAGTCTTTCCAGCGAAACCGAAGAAGCTGCGGCGCTGCTGCCAACGGGATCCGTGGAGGACAAACATGTTTGAACTGATGTCGCCAATCGCTGACGGGTTGAGTCGTGAATTTGGAGAACCGCTTGCTTATCGAACCTCTCAGAGGTATCTACCTTACAAGTAGTTGAATGCGAGGCTGTTAAGCGACGCAGGTTCTCCATCGTTCTGCTCCTCCTCTTCTCCCCGGGAATATTGCTCTGCAGGTAAAAAACAATCGCTCGCCTTTCTGATCCTCCCCTCTCCCGAAATCACATTTAAAGAACACAGAAAAAACGTAATCATGCCACGCAAAAACGGTCACACGAATGAATTTGAAAGGTCGGAATTTGAAGAAGGAAGCCGTTGTTATGGTTGTGCGACTGCCCTTGATTGCCTGTGCCAAGAACGGCTCGAGATTTGCCACGTGTATACATGATAAATTTGATTTAAGTTTCCATCTTTTACCGTTGGGCGTAATGAAGTCAAACAATTTATTTACGAAAATTTAATGATATTCGAATAGGAATCTCATTTAATTAAAATTTAATTTTAATTCTTAACCTCAAATTTTTTCTCCTTTATAATTTAGAGATGGGATGAAAAGTCATTTTCCCACATTTTTATTGATTTTATTTACAGTAATATAAATAGAAATGTTATTAATATAAATCATTAAAATAAATATATATGTTAATATAGATCATTAAAATAAATATATATGTTATTAATATAAATCAGTGTTGATTTATTTTAATTTTGGATAAGGACTAGAATTTTCCAACCGAACATAATTTGAGGGATTATATCTTTCGAAGTGAAAACTTATTTTTTAAGTACAGAATTCGTGGAATTTGATGAATGTTTGCACTTTGAAAGATATCGGGTTAAGATCTCTGGACATTTCATATATCTCGAGTTAAGATGAAATTTAAGTGGTTTAATTTGTATAAATATATGAGTAAAGTTAAAATGATATAATTTTTATATAACAAAAAGTATTATAGTAATTTTAAAAGATCTTTTCTAAAAAATTTAAAGTTATAATTTTATGTATTGCAATATTTTTTTAAATTTTTATAATATTGTTTAAAAGTTTGTTAATTTCATTCATGTGAAATAATATCATGGAAAATCATGGGTTGTAAAAACTAAAGTTTGAAAATTAATTTTATTGAGTCAAAATGTTTATATAATATGACAACATCTCTTCCATATATTTACTATGGAAAATATTAGTTAGTGAGAGAGTTATTACTAATAAAACTAAACAAATTTCACATAATATTAATAGTTTAATTATAAATTTGAAATGTCCTTTGGGCCAGGGCAATTAGAGATCTAAGTAATGTGAGGCTTAAGAAAACTAAAATGTTTAAGGTTCAAATCTTGGTCGTTGTCTTATTTTATATATGTTGGCGAGAGGATTCTAGATTTTAACCCTATACAAAAAATTACCTGCAAACTAATTCTTAAAAAATAAAAATATAAAAAATATAAATACATGAAAAGAAACAAAAAATATGGATTTACATATAAAAATCTTGATATGCTTCTCTAAACATCATGCATGGGAGCTACTACCACCCTCTAAACCCCAAACATAGAGGGTTGCTGCCCACCTACAACATGCAACGTAGCAATTCTTCAAACTAAACTGAAAAAGAATATAACAGATAGCCAAAAAAAAAAAAAAACTTGCAATCAAAACCCTTACCAGTTCCAGGCTTACTCTATTTACAATTATCAAATATCGATTGGTACCAGGTAAAATATAACTCTACGACCCACCTGCTCTTAGTTTATGTCTTAATCTTGCAATCCATTTTTTTGTTCTTCTCATCTTTCCTCATCTGAGCACATGTAAAGTAGGTTATTGGTCGATTCTTGGTATTTGAGAAGAAAATATCCATGTAGTAGAAGAAGGAAAGGGCTAACGAGCTTGCTATCGGTGGCATTAAATGTCTGTTTAGCTGCAAGCTCCATAGCCATTTAAAACAGAAGCTCGCTATGTTTTCTGAACACTCCATCCCCACCTAAAGTTATATGACTATTGAACTTGCAGCTAAGCGAACATTTAATGCCCAATAACAAGCTCATTAGCCCTTGCAATAGAAAAATACCTCTCTGCAAGCTCAAGTAAATGGCTTTCCGAATTCGAAGTTTGACTGGGTATTTTATTTCTTAACTTCAAGGTTGAGGGTTTTATCCTCAAATATGCTACTTTAATTCTTCGCAGCAAATCCTCTGAGTTGTAATATCTATGTGCAGGATCAAAAAGACGGTGACCTTCTTCTGTCGCTCTTACAGGTAAATTTGATAACCCCTCTAATTTGCTTTTCTTTCGAGTTACACTCGTGGCCACAAAATCACTGACAGATTTGTTGGCGAAAACATACAGGTGCAACCTCCACACATTACTATGAACAAAGTTGGATTACAGCGATGTCGACTTCCCTTAGTTTCTAGGTTTTAATACTTTCTCTTTGTTATTATTTGGCTACAGGTCCGAGAGGCTGCTGCAATTTTAGGCTTTGATTTACATTAGGAAATTTGTCTTTCCTTCCAAAGGATGGTCTCTCGTATTTTTGTTATTTTAATTAATTGAGTTGGTGGGTATTGGCCATGTAGCCTTAAAACCTTGTTGGTTATTGAAATTAGTAGAATTTGGATTACACTTGCAGAATAGCCTTCCAATTATTACGATGTAATGCATAGACTGGTTCTAGCTTCTCTGTCAAATGTTTGGTAATTATGGCCTATGGCCTTGGTTAATTCAGTTCTAAGAAATTACTCTTGATACACTTGGGAGTATTACAACTATTAATTTCTTCCATTCAATTTTTTCATAATAGTCGCAATTCTTTTGATACTATTTGATAGTTCTTACAAGTCGTTATTTCCCTTCATCGAGTTTTTTTTTGTTAACAATAAGGGTTTATGGTATATAATTATTAGTTCCACTATTTTGTTGTTGTTGTTTAGTTCTTTCACAGCGGGGTCTTAATTCGACATGTATGGAAATATTTTTTTGTAAAATGTCTTGTATTATTATTATTTTCTTGAACAAGACTTTATGATGGAATATTTTCTGTAAAATGTCTTGTAGTTTTATTATTTTCCAGAACAAAACCTTATGAGGTCGTAGACTCTGCACTTACAAATTTTGTGTATAATAAGTATCTGCATGTTCTCTTTCTGGTTAACCCTAAAAGTTTTTAATTCTTAGTTGAGACATTAAACGTGTATGTTCCCTTTAGTTGGTAGTTTAAATATTTTGTTTGGTTGTACTCCCAATTTTCTTTCTATGATAAGAAATAATTCATAGAAACTCAAATTTTTCCCAGTTAATGTTTGATTTTATTTGTTGTGAAACAATACAGGACATGTTTTTAGGAGATATCATTTCTTTTCCAAATTAAGAAACAATATTTAGGAATGTTCAGAGCTAATGGACTAGTGCTTGTTTAGGCCGGGAACTAACTTAATCCAGTGGTATTATATTTAATACACATTATCAGGAATTTAAACTCATATTGAATAATCATTGCATAATAACTCAGTGAATAATACATGTCAGAAAGAAAGACAAGCATCCAAAACAAAGACAAGCATCCAAAACAAATTGTCACTAATCTGCTCCTCAAACAACCGAGTCTACAAAAAATTACAGGGGATAGGATGTTTTACCCAATTAATGAGAATTAGTATGTTTTACTAAAACTCCTCCCGATCCAGCTTCATATCCAGAACAATTTCCATGACATGACCATACTAGGTCCAATCTTGAACAACTATGACCCTAACAAGGGTAGTTTAGGTCTTTAACTAAGCACAAATGCTTCACTTAGAATTCCACTGGCTAACTAACTCAAGGATTCCTTATTTGGCAACATCCTGCCTGCTATACAACTTCTTGTCTGAGGGTGTTCAACTTACAACTTTATTCTCCTCTCTTGGCCCCCCTTCTAACTAGGCTCCAAGAAAACAAGGCTACCTCAGGTTTTCTTCCCTCTCCCCTCTTGACTTCCTTTTTCTAAACAAAGATAATGTATCTCTATGGAGAAGAGTTTGGGCAAGAAACTTCCTATGCTCGTAATTTCCTTTCAATTCTCTGGAATATGAAACTCTCCTTTAACATTACTTTTCACCTTAATTTTGTTGCTAACTATTTAAATTCCTTTATTAATGAAAATTAGAACATTCATGTTCATAACTTATTCATATCATACCTTTAACATGGTCCATAGTTTTCCAAGTAACTTAACAAAGTAACTCAAATATTTACACATTTACTAAGGGGTATTACAATGTTGCAAATAATTGTATTATTGAATTCCAAAAAAAGAAGAAGCAAAAATGTAGAATGGTTAGGATACATTGTTAACTTGTCATTCCATGAATTACTCTGTCAAGAGCTCAATGGATGTAACACTTAGGAGTTAGTTAAGTTCAACTTGGTCTAATTTCTCTATTACATAAATGTGTCTTTTTAATGTGTTTCTTTAGTATGCATTGACTGCATTATAGTTCGATGGTAATGGTATATTCTAGACCTAGAGCGATATGATGATTCATATTCACCTTCATATTGATGGCTATTGATCCCTATATTAACACTTGATTGGTCCATGATCTCCTTTTAAAGAGTGTAGAGGGTAAAGAAGGATAATCGATTGTGAGAACTCCCTTATGCATTTTTTATTTCTTTTGCATTAATAAAATTGTCTCGAGTAGCTATGTTGGATAGGGCAATGGGATGCTTCTTTCTTAGAGTTTTTTAATCATGTTAAAGACCATTTTGTCACATCATGTCGATAGGCCTACAAACTGGATCCATCAACATCCATGAACACCTTGTCATCATCCCTACACAAATCCCTAAGCATAACTCTCTCAAATCCCTGAGTTTATGACCTTGACTGTTTCATTCTAGTGCTTTTAAGGCCCAACACACCCTATCCCTTTAGGGACCTACATTCAACAACAAGTTTCTCAATTCTTCACCTATTGTGATTAGAGGAGGTTTGCTTTTGCTGGGAGTGTGTTGATTATATAATTTTAGGAAAAATAAAGAATCTAGAAGATTATTCTTCTAGAAACTTACAGGAGTTGTTACAACCATTTACTTTGGATAAGAACTTCGAATCTTGTCCTCTGCTACCTTGGAGTTTTCACCTCTTATCTCTTGAGCTCATACTCCCATCAAGATTGGATCTCAGGTCTATATTGGTAAATGGATAAGGATGCTTAACTAAAATCCTTTCTTATATATTTACTGTCATCCAAAAGCTAAAGGTTAGCTTTTGGAGACTACTCATAACCTTTTGTTGTTACTTTGATCATAAGAGAGTTATCATTTGATCCAGGTGGACATTGGTGGCCACCCGCTTATTCCGCTTGGACGCTCACCATTGTTACTTTAAATTTTCCAGTTTCCTTAATTGTAGAACATTTTACTATTTTTGGTAGTTTTTTGAGTCCTGAACTTTTGGAGCCATTTTGTGGCCCTAAACGACATTTTTTTTGGGCAAAATTCATATGACAATTACATCGTTAATCACATCGGTAGTTGTATTCCTCTAAGACATCTTTCCAACGAGGTATCATACACGTCAAACAAAGATAATATGACCAAATTACAACCCCAGGAAGTTGGCTGCCCAACTAACCCCAATGGGGCCCATAAACTCTTGGTGTTACATCTCCTCGTGTTAAGGTTTTGGTTCTTTAGGGTTTTATCTTATTCTTCAATAATAAAAAGGCCCTTGAGCCTCATTGTAACTTAGTTCAGAGGCACGTAGCCACCACATCTCTTCTCATAGATAAGCTATCATCGCCCTAGGTATCTTATTTCCATTCTATTTGTAAGCATAGTTCAATATTTTTCTAGTAATGAAATGAAGTGTTTTTCTGCTGCATCTCTGTGTTTATGAGTATATCTATAAGTCGTTGCATTCCTGTTTAAGTTCGGATTAGTGGTATTAGAGCGGTCTGCTCTTTCTCTATTTTTCTTTGCATGTCCCCAACAAGGTCAAGGTATAAGGAGTTAGGGCTTAATCTAGTTGAACCATTACAGGATCAGCATTGCAAAACTTGACGACCTCCCATGCAGAAGAAAAGAAAGGTGAGGGGGCATGAGATCCCTACAAAATGTTGCTTGAAGAAGCCCTCAAGTGACAGAGGGATGTGATGATGGATAACTTTGCCTAGATCCTTCAATGACTACCCACAGGCGATGCATCTTCATTCAATAGTCACTCTGGAGGCACCACTCCTTTTAAGGTACAAGTTAACTTTGATATTCCCATATTCGAAGGTATCATAGATGCATACGTCATAGATAAATTGTTAAATCTATTGGAAGGATATTTTTCAGTTCATGACTTTTCCAATTAGGAAAATATTACATTTGCACTTCTCAAAGCTGCCACACACATCAAGGACAAGTGGGAAACCTACCGTGAAAAAAAGGATGAGAGTGAACCCTTACTGTTTTCAGCTACACCCACTTGGAATCCTTTCTGAGATGCCATCAAGGAACAATATTACCCTGTCAAGAGCTATGAAGATAAATACATAAAGTGGACCACACTACGGCAAGGAAGGGACCAAGATGTGTCGGAGTTCACAAATACTTTCCATACCCTTCGCACGAAACTAGGTATCAAGGATACTGAGTGTCATTTGGTGCTCAAGTATTGCGACTGTCTACACAAGTACATCCAGGACGAGATGGAGTTCTTGGACATTTCCTCGCTCAACATAATGTATCGGTATGCTATAAATATTGAGCAAAAGTTTAAATAGAAGAAGCAGGACTTTAGATCTGTGAATCCAAAGCAGTCTCCAAATTTTCTTTAGGTCGTGCCAGTAGGGTCTCCTCAACCTAAGAAAAGAGTTTTGTACATGAAATTAATAGCAGTTGTGCTTGCCATCTAAATTAATCAATAAATAACTTTAGAAATTAAATTAAAATTTTATTATCTAATTAATAGAAGCTACAATCTAATTAATGGAAGTTGTGCTTGTTATTTAAATTAATCAATAAATAACTCTAGAAATTAAATTAAAATTTTACAATCTAAACCATAAATAAGAAAAACATCCGCATAAAAACATTCCCTTTTACATTTTACATTTTATAGGGAGATGTTAAGTACATAAACAGAAGAAAAATTTATATTTAACGTTACATGCTAATGGCGAAGACCCTTAAAATGTGGATAGTAAAATAGAATCAATTAGCTTATCAATTTTAAATGCAGTGATTTATTGTGTAAACAGAAATAAAGTGTAGTCAACATTAGATGAAAATCTGCAATTACAGGGTGCTTTGGAGACCCAATGGAATGCCTTAATCACCTCCATTAAATCGTCTGGCTTATTCCGCTCGTCGGACAGGGATACTTTTTTTGGAATGGTCTTGGTGGTTCAACAACTGTTCAAGGAAAGCACATATACATTCAACTTCTATTATCTGAATCGTCCTCACATGGCAACATCTTTCCGCCTATTTTTTGGAAGTCTGGATGCCCATTAAAAATCACTACATTCACCTAGCTTGTTTTTCACGACAGGAACCTCACTTGGCTGAATTTCTAGAAGCGTAATTGGCAAGGTCTTACCATCTGCATCCTCTGCAGATCAAATTCTGAAGACAAATTACATCTGTTTCTACAATGCCCGCAGGTCCAGTGAATTTGGCATACCTTGTCCACACATTATGGTTTCACATTTGTCAGCGCCCTTTCTATCGATGAAGCATTCATAACGTGGAGAAAAATGCAAATCAATTGGAGACCCATTCCATTACTCACAATCTGGGCCATATGGAAATGGCGGAACAGGGCGATTTTTGATTCAAAAAAAGAACCATGTTCTAGTATCATTGAATCAATTCTCTGCTTATATGAGAAGCTTGAACAACCATGGCAATCGAACCTTAGACTTGATAGGAACAAACAGTCCTGTTTTTATAATGAATACCCCTGCACTTTTGTTGATGGTGCTGCTCTGCAGAATTCATGTGCATGTGGATTTTCCATATTCCTTGTAGATGGGCAAGATTTTGACACCTATTGGAATAGTGGTCCGGGTACAAATAACAAAGCCGAAATCATGGCCCTGATTGGACTTCTCTCCATCTCTGCTTTCCTTGGTCTTCAAAAGCTTCATATTTTTGGAGACTCGAAAATCACCATCGATCACATACTGTCCAAACACATTATAAAAAACATACATCTCTCCGGATGGTTAAATCGACTTGGAGCAATGTGGTCTAGTAGCAAAGATTACTCAATTTCCCATATAGTTAGGGATAAAAATTAGAGAGCGGATGCTTTATCAAAGATGGGTTTATATCTGCCTCATGGTTCTAGGCGGATGCAGGTTACTGTGGACAAAGTCTGCCATCTTATCCAGAATTTTTCCTTGCCCAGTATATAGTTTTTTGACATTTTGATGTTGCCAATCAAGTATGTTTTTTATTACCTAAACTGCCTCAGCACTATCTCCATATCTCTCAATGTTGACATTCTGCCTTTCTTATCTACCATTTTCAGATATCTCTTACTCTATATCAACATAACTTGTACATTTATGTTTTTTATATGAATTCAATATCAACTATATAAT
>APFE030674286.1:64607-77445 GCA_000404065.3 Pinus taeda | reverse complement strand
AGAACCTCATAGTTAGAATAAAGTTATTAAAATACATATGTGTACTCCATTAAAATATACATTTATATATGGAAGGAGGGTGTTCATCTTAAAAAAAATAGAAACATTACATAATAATAATAATAATAATAATATCTATTTTTAAGGTCACAGCCAAGCCAGACACCAAATTGGTGTATGAGACCCCCAAGCCAGACACCAAATTGGTGTATGAGACCCCCTTGTTTGTGGGACAAGGGAGATTTGACTGCTAAGTCTATGAAGGCATACATACTCTACCCCCTCTGGTTTTGAACATGTGACCTCTTAGGAGGAAACACATGCTCTTAACATACGTTTATATGAAGTATTAACCCATTAGTTTTTACCAACTCATGAAAGTAGCAGTTAGGTAAGTAAATTGAATAAAAATATTTTCCTAATATTATATTTATATCTATCGGTTAATTCCATCAACCTCCATGAAAACTCACTTAACTATTCAATGATCACGCCAACTAACTCAACTATTCAGTGATTTAATAAAAGAATAAAGAATAAGAAAAGTCTAATTGCCTTTGATTGAATGTTAAATTTATTTTACTTAGAAATATTGGTTAAAAAATCATAATATAAAATTTTGAAATATAAAATATATAATTATAATTAAAAATAATTAAATATGGTAAAATCATAATATAAAATTTTGAAATATAAAATATATAATTTATATTTAAAAAATAAATAATATGGTGATTAAATGTTATTTTAATTTTTTTTTAATTATATTTTAAACATTCGTTATATTTTTAATTATTAAAAAAATAAATTTAATAAAGTATTTATAATTGGAATATTATATATATATATATAATATATATATGTGTGTGTATATATTAGTTGAAGAAGAATGAGACATTATTTTAACATTTGTTAAGTTAAAAATAGTTTATGGGACAGATTGTTTTTCTATTTGGTTCTTGTATGTGGCCGTTTACCTATGAAGCCTCACAATAAATGCTTTTAGCTTCCCTAAATAGATTATTCAAGAGCTAGCTGCCAGAATATATATGCATAACTTTCTTGGATGTCTTTGAAGACCTCACATTCTGAAATGAAATGTTTTTCTGTTTCCACTTTTCTAGAAGAGCAAAAAATACATTCATTTTCCTCTCACACTTTTTTGACATTTTTCTACCCGAAAATACATGTTTTTTCCTCCCACACTTTTTTTAACATTTTTCCAACTCCATATTTACTTAGAAAATAATAGAAAAACCATAATTATTAAAATTGTGTTTTTAATTAGGAAGTAGTTCTTGTAAGTTGTTTATATCTAACAAAATGCCACTATATAAAATTGTATTGATTGATTTTTAAATTCAATTAATTTGTCAGCACTGTAGGCAGCCTAAGGGTCTCCTCTCCCGAAGACTGCTAGTTTTTCTCATTCAATTTTGTCTTGCATTATTTTAGTTGGCATCAGAGCATAGGGAAAATCGAGGGTGAGTGATGTGCCAAGTAACTCTGGTGTGAAGGGTGCAATATCCTGTGTGAGCGATTGTCTCATTGGGTTGTGTTGGTATCGTTGTTGCGGGTCGTGTGAGCGATTGTCTCATCGGGCCGTGTTAGTATTGCTGTTGTGGGTCGTGTGATCAGCGTCAAGCAGTTTTATATTTTAGTGGTTAAATCGAGTGAAAGGAGTCTGCTTGTTGAAGTTTGTGCATGTGACTCAGCGGAGGAGTGGGAGCTTTCTTTTTTTTTCACACCTCTGCGGGCTCGACGAGAGATACCGGCCATGATTTGACCGCGGTGGTTTCGAACGGATTGAAGTCTTGGATAGAATCCAGTCACGGTTTCTTGCAACACCCTCGTTTGGAGACGGTTTCCTGCACAGTGGAGACGACGAGCCGAGTAGCCTATAGTGTTGCTGCTGCCGTAAGCCGAGCTGTCTGTAAGCTCGATTTGTTGGAGAGGCAGTGGTTGGATGAGTTGAGTTGCTGGACAAGATGAGTTGTCTTTACAGGAGAGAGCTAAAGTCAGAGCAGCCTATGCGAGCTCTCCTGCCACTTTGTCGAGCCGAGTCTGCATTTCCTGTGATGAGCCGAGTCTGCTGGAGCTTGTGAAAGAGTGGATATGCCGAACAGAGAAGGAGTATATTTGGTGAAGATAACAACCAATGTGTTGAAGTTGCGTGGTGAGAAGCAGCCTAGCCCAGAGAAACTGGAGGAAGCGAAGATCACTTAGCTAGATCGCATGAGTTGGAGCAGCGCTCGGTAAGCTTAAAAAAAACTGTATTTCTACCACCGCATCCTCCAACTGTGTGACAATTGTGTTATGATGACAAACTTATGAAACCCAGAAATTTACGAATGCACCACTCCTATGGCATGTCGTTGCACATATAAGTCAAAATCACATCTAACTTTCCATCCTTTGTTGAGGGTGGGGTATTGGATAGGGTAATTATATATAATTTTAAAACAAAAGGGGAAGAGTTTATATGAAGAGATCAATTTTTTTTAAAGGGTTTTGAAAGGAAATGAAATGATATTTTAAGGAGATTAAAAATAATCTCTAATATCATTAGTTTCTTGTTTTCGTTTTTTGGTAATTCAATTTTTGATATATTGTTTTTAAAAAAATGTCATTTTTATATATGCTTTAAGGAGTATATGGGAATATTAACTTGAAGTTTTTTTTAAAGGAGTTGTGAGTATTTTTTTGGGTTTTATACATATTTTGTTTTGAAAGAAAAGAAGGGCTTTGTTTTTTTTCCAATAGATAAAAGAGTTTTAATTAAAAAAAATTCCTTTAGTCTTTATTTATATCCATTTGAAGATGGTGGAAGTACTTTTTGAAAGACTTTGGGAGAGGATAGCAAATCCTCTTGCAAAGACATACTTGAGCGTAACTAACAAATTAGATCACACAAAATCGTCTACTGGAAATTCAAGCTGCAGCCACTACTCGAAGGTTATGGCGCCTGGACTATTACAAAGGGGGACGAAGCAAAACCTATTGCAAGCATGACCATTGCAACAATTCAAGACTAGGAGAAGTGAGAAAATAAAGAAAAAGTACTACTTATAATGTCTATCAAAGATAGTATAATTCCTCATATCCGTGATTGTAAGACTTCCACTGAAGCTTGGAATACACTTAAGGAATTATATGAGACTAAAAACACAAATCAAGTTCTCTTCTTGAAAAGTAAGCTCTTGTATATTAAAATGGAAGAGAACGAATCAATTAATGCCTTTATTTCCAGAATTAAAGAATTGAAAGATAAGTTGGGAGACATAGGGGAGTCAGTACCTAATACTGATCTAGTAACAATCACATTAAATGGAATTTCAGAAGAGTACCAGTTGTTTATTACAGGTCTTGCAAAAAGGGAGAAAATGCCAAACTTTTAGGAATTGATAGGCATACTATTGCAGGAAGAAGAGAGGCGTAGGAACTTGAAGCCTTTGAATCCAGATTTGGCACTTGTGGTGAAGAAAAAATTCTTTAAAGGGAAATAAGGAGGAGTAAACAAGGGAGGAAGTTCATCTTAGAAAAGGCCATATCTGAAACCAAATCAAGGTACGTCATCTGGAATGAAATGCTTTTACTATAGAAGAAGTGCGCATCTTACTAGAGACTTCTATAAGAAGAAAAATGATGAATCTAGACATAAACATAAAAGACAGTCAGGACATTTTGTAGGAGAAGCCCTGAATTCTCATCTCAAAAATCTCAATTTATTTGTGTCTAATGTTGCATTATCAGCTGAAATGGATGATGTTAATACATGGTTTGTGGAATCTGCAGCGTCAATTCATATGACATGTAATAAGCACTAATACAAAAACTTGAAGGAAATTAGCAATGGTGGAAACATCTACCTTGGAGATGATCGTGCATATAATATCATGGGATATGGTGATATACCTATGAATTTACCAAATGGCAGCATCAGGTGCATCCATAATGTTATGTATGTGCCTAGGATCAAGAAACAACTGATCTCTGTGCCTACAATTATAGATCAGAACTTGAAGGTTAAATTCTTCAAAACACATTGCATAGTGAAATATTTGTTGGATCACTGCAAACCTGTTGCTTCAAGAGTTAGAATTGGAGACCTATATAAGCTTGATGTTACCAGCAAAAGTCATCAAGCAATGACCTCTACAACTATGTCAACCATTATTATTTGGCATCAGAGATATGGTCACTTAAATTATCATCATTTATTATTGCTGCAAAAACAAAGTATGGTTGAAGGTCTCCCTATGTTAAAGAATGAATATGTTGTTTGTGAAGGTTGTGCATTAGGTAAAATTCACAAAGATGAATTCCCCTCTAATTATGATAGGAGAAGATGAGATGTATTAGAACTTGTGCATTCTGATGTTTATGGACCCACGCAGATCGGATCCCTAGGAGGAGCTTATTATTTCTATTGTTTATTGATGATTACACAAGGTACACTTGGGTGTACTTTCTCAGGAAAAAGAGTGATGTTTTTTAGTATTTCAAAGAATTCAGAAAACATGGTAGGGAAGCAGATAGGGAAGTTTGTAAAGATCCTTCGTTCAAATCAAGGGGGATAATACATATTGGGGAACTTCATCAAGTACTGCAAGGATCATGGAATAGTGCAACAATTCACAGTACCCCTACACTCCACAACAAAATGATGTTGCAGAAAGGAAAAACAGGACATTGGTGGATTGTGCACAGAGTAGTATCAAAGGTAAGAACCTCTCAAATGATTTTTGGGCAGAAGCCATTATTAATGTTTTTTTTATTTAAAGAATAGAAGTCCAACAAGGTATCTTGATTTCAAGAATCCATTCGAAGCCTTGTATGGTTTTAAACCAACAATTCATCATTTGAGGATATTTGGGTATAAGGCATTTGCACATATTTTGAAGGAGAACAAAAAGAAACTTGATGTTAAAGGTATCAAATGTATTTTTTTAGGATACTATTCAGAATTTAAAGCATATAAAATGTTTGATCCATCTACTCACATAATATTTCCGAGTAGAGATGTAATTTTCCATGAATAGACAGATGAAGGCAAAAAGGATAACAACTATGAAAGATGGCACATTCTTCCTGAAGTTAAAGACAATAAAGCAAAAGGAAAAGAAAAAGATAGTGATCAACAAAAGCTTGCGGAAGAATATAGTGATGTGGACATCATCAGTAGTCATATCCCAATCAGAGTGAAGGAGTAGTCTTAGAGAACAGAGGTGAAAACGGTGACGCACGAAGGAAATCCACTTGACAAATTTGACTACCTATTAAAAGGTACAAGGACTATGATCTCATGACTACTATTTTGAATGTCATAGAACCCATGAATTTTAATGAATTTATTTAATATGAGGAGAGGAGAAAAGCTATGGAGGAAGAATATAAATCTATAATTAAAATTAAAACCTGGGAATTGACTGAAATTCCTAAAGGAATAGGGCCTATAGGATGCAAATGGCTATATAAACCCAAGTTTAAAGTAGATGGCAACATAGATAAGTATAAAGTTAGATTGGTGGCAAAAGGGTACTCTCAGAAAGAGGGTATTGATTATGAAGAAACATTTGCACCTATAGCTAAATTTTTTCTCGGCAAAGCTATCTAATCTATTATATTATATACAGGTAAACATTACAATCAAAAAGACATGCTGCCCAGGGCCTCATGTGGCACCTTGGGTGGCTTTACTTGACTCAGAACATGAACATAAACTAGAACTGAAAAGATACAAACATAGATATTTAGCTTAATCCAGGCCCCTACCGAGACCCAGAACCTATACCAGACCTCGGAGAGAGAAATGTATGACAGAGTGTGCCGCTGGGGACTAATCTTCAGGTTTTTCCTCAATAATTCTGCTCCAGCCTTGGCCTTCTGGGATGCCTGCCCACATTTCCATAGGGTCCTGTGCTGTGGCCGGCTTCTCCTGCTCTTGAAGTCGGGTAGGGGACTGCTGAAACTCCTTCTCTGGATTTCCCTTTGCAAATGCCGGCTGCACGACTGGGCATTTCTCTCTACTGCCCTCTGGAAGTACCTCTGCTACTACCGGTTGCGTTCCCTCTTTGTCCTCCTCAGGAGCCTTTATAAAAAGAACCGAGATGTGTGCGTTAATACCAGCATTGTCCCGCGAGCTGCCAAGGGTAAAAATGACTGAGCCGAATGCTGGAAGCAGGGGCGCTCCATCATTGGAACTGCCGGCCTCCATGAAATGACTGGCTTGAATAGGAGTGGCTCCCGCCCTTCTGTGGCAATAGAAACAACAACAGTGATGGTGGACATCCGCTGTAGGGTGGCGTGAAGACTCACCTCGCCCAGAACCTCTTCTACATGGCATTCGTTCTCGAGGACGCACCATGATTTCAGCGGCGCCCAAAGCTTGTACTAGAACAATGCTTGAGGGCTTGATGTGAGTGCGTCCACCCCCAATTAAACTCTGTCCCCAAATTGTCCCGAAGTAGAGCTCAACCTCACATAAGCAGTGCCCAGGATAAACAAGCAGGCAGTAATCTTTGTCAGGAAGAATGCCTTCGCTCTTAGCAAGAACAACAACAGTAGAGAGACACTTTCCCTCAGAGATCTGAGTTGCTTGCTCTGTACTCTGAGTCCAGAACAACAACATTCCCTCTTTCTTAAACCAGCAAACATTCTCTCGAATTTTGCCCGCATTGATTGCCCTCTGCAAGCTCGCCATCATTCCCTGCAACCTCATTAAGGTTCCTGCTCTGCTCCTCTCGTCTTAATGTCTCGGCGGCGAGGGGCATTAAAATCCTTTGGCTATCACGTGGTGGCACATGCTGGGCATGTGGCTCCTCGCAACCTGGCGCATTGACACCCGCATCCGGGGAGGCAGCCTCTCCTTGGATCAGGCTTTCACATTCCTGGAGCTGGTGCCTGTTAGGAATGATGTTCGTGTTTCCGAAAAGGAGGGTGTGTTCGGTCTCTACCCCAATATTGGCCAGGAGGTCAGCTATTTTGTTGCCTTCTCTCTTAGTGTGGATGAAGGAGATGGCTCTGTTATTTCTCAGCTTTTGTGCTATGTCATTTAGCCTTGCTTCAAGTCTCCAACTGGGTGCTACTTTCCTTGCTTGCGAGCCGTTCTATATGCGGGTGGCCATGTTGATAAGAATCTGAGAGTCGCCTTCTAATATAATGGGTTGAAGATTGAGATTCCAGGCTTGCAAAAGACCTTGCCAAAGCCCTTCTAGCTCTGCTGAATTGTTGGTATCCCACCCCATGTTCCCAAAATAAATCTGCATAGGAGTGCCTTCATGGTCCCTCAGTATGCCACCAAATCCAGTTGCTCCTGGATTGCCTTTGGAAGCCCCATCAAAATTAAGCTTATATGAGTTTTTGGGGGGGGGCTTTCCAATGGCAGTTGTCCTTGAAGTTGCTATTGGATGGGCAATTCTTGAGCGTTTCTTGAGTTAACTGCAACTGCCAATTGTCTAGAATGTTTTGTTCATTATTTGTGGATGGGAGATCTTCCTCAGTCCACACTTGAAGCGACATCGTTTCTTGTATATTCTCGTGTATCCGGTTCCAAGTTTTTTCAGTAGGAGATCGTTTGTTTTTTAATATGCGTTGTTTTCTTTCCTTCCAAACGTTCCATAAGACGATCCCCGAGATGATACTCCATAAATGGTTGAGGATCTCGCTTTTGAAGGGATGCTTTGGCCATTCTCGTATGGAGTTGATGATGTCGCCTTCCCCTCTGCATCTTTTTTGGCATCTGAAACTGACCTTATCCCAAAGTTGGTTGGCTAGAGGACAGGTATCCAGGAGGTGTTGAAGAGTTTCTTCACTTTGAAAGCAATTATGACAAATCGAGGGGCCATGAAAGTTTCGCTCTCTAAGTTTATCCCATGTGAGAATTTTTTTGTGTCCAACCAGCCAGAGAAAGTATGAGATTTTTGGCCAGGATCCAAGCTCCCAGATTTTGCTCCATAAAGGGTCTGGAGGTGTGGGGAAGTTGCAAATCACCTTGTAGGCTTCAGAGGTAGTGTAGGTTCCCTTGGGTTGGTACCCCCATCTGAGGATATCCCCTCTGTCATCCTTCCTTATGCTTCCTTTCCTTAGCTCGATCCTCAGCTCTTCTTCCTTCCTAGCATCTGTGTTGTTGAGAATTTGGTTGCACTGTTTCCATTTTCTGAAACCATACTCCATCTCCTGCATCCAGAATTGATGAACATTTTCCTGTTGTTGCTCCTGCCTATCTGGTATCAAAGAAGGGTGAAGAACACTTGTGAGTTTGGGCATTTGGTTCCAGGCATCAGTCCAAAATCTTGTCGTGCGTCCATTCCTGATTTCCCAGAAGTTGTGCTTTTGAATTAGCTGATAGTGCTGTTTGGCAGCATTCCATATTAGTGATCCCTTTTCGGTAGGAGTGAATTTGATGAGTTCTTCTTGAGGTCTGCTTCCAGCATATTTGGCAGTCCAGATTTTGACCCAGGGCTTATCTGGGTTAGTGATCCAATGCCACCAGATCTTGGCATTCATAATGGAATTGCTATACTCAAGGTCCCTCAGCCTAATGCCTCCTTTGTCTTTGGGCATGCATACATTGGACCATTTAACCAGGGCCCATTTGCGATTGGTAGCTGAGCTGCTCCATAGAAAGTTACGCTGAAGGTTCCTTATGCTTTTTAGTACCCATTTTGGCGCTGTAAGGATAGAGAACAGGTACAGAGGCATTGCCTGAAGGACCGATTTGATGAGAACCACTCGACTAGCTAAGTTTAGAGATCTATAAGTCCAGAGGTTGAGACGGTTATCAAGTTTCTCAAGTAGGGAGCGCCATGCGGGTTGCTTAATGGCTGATGCCGTGAGGGGTGCTCCAAGGTTTTTGGAGGGGAGGGTTGCAGAGGGGAAGCCTAGGATACGATTTACAGCAGATTTGACCAAAGGAGGAGTGTGAAAGAAGAAAACCTGTGATTTAGAGCAATTGATATGAGTGCCAGAGGCTTCCGAGAAATCTTGGAGGAGGGATTTAAGACAGAGGGCTTCCTGAGCAGAGGGATAACCAAAATGCATAGTGTCATCAATGAACTGCTGATGAGAGGTGGCTAAAGAGCTGTGAACTGAGATGCCATTGATCTGATGAGAATGGAGGGCTTGTTTAATGTGACGACCTAGTCCCTCAGCCATGAGAACAAAGAGAAAGGGGGATAGGGGATCCCCTTGCCGGATTCCCCTGGTGGGTTTGAAGGGGCGGGAGGGAATGCCATTCACAAGGATGGAAAAATGAGTGGATGTTATTAGGCTCATAATCCATCGGACCCAAGAGGAGCAGAAACCAAAAGCTTTTAACATATGATATATGTAATTCCAACTTAGTTTATCAAATGCCTTGGAAAGATCCAATTTAAGAAGCATACCTGCTTGCTTTGAGTGCTTGAGGGAGTGCATGATCTCGTGAGTGAGTAGAATACCATCCATTATTTGTCGTCCTTCCACGTACCCTGACTGTTCTGGAGAGACGAGCCCGGGAAGGAGGGGTTTGAGCCGATTTGCAATGACTTTTGATATGACTTTGTAAATGACATTGCATAAGGCAATTGGCCTGAATTTATCAGGGGTGATGGAGTCCTCCTCTTTGGGGATGAGAGTTATGAACGTGGAGTTGAGGGAGGGGAGAAGCCAGCGCATAGCCCTGGATTCTTCAACTAACTGCCAGACTTCCGTCTTTATCATATCCCAAAAAGCGTGAAAGAATGTGGTAGTAAATCCATCTGGGTCTGGGGCTTTACCTTCTTTGAGCTGAGACATTGCCTCATCCACTTACTGGAGGGGAATAGGACGCATGAGAAGCTCATTGTGTTCCTCCGTGATGAGCTTTGGCACATTGCTGATAATTTTGCTAATAGCCTGACGCCGGTCTTCTATTTGCTCTTGATGGACCTGTTGAAAGTGATTGAGGAGCACCTCTTCAATTTCCTCGTGTGTCTCTACTTTTGCCCCTGCATGATTTTGGATGAAGGGTATGTTGTTATGCATCCTTCTCTGCACTGTAGTTCTGTGGAAGAATTTGGTATTACGTTCCCCCTCCTTCAGCCATCTGACTCTTGACTTTTGCCTCCAATAGATTTCTTCCTGCTTTCTCCTGTCCTCCAGCTGGCTATGGATGAGCCGTTCCTGCTCCAGAGTTGCTTCCGTGTGCCCTTCCGAGATAATCCTTTAGTGGAGAACCTCCAGCTCCTGAGTTAGCTCTCGCTGCGCCTCGAAGATATTTCCAAAGGTTTCCCTGTTCCATTTTTTTAGGTGATTTTTGAGAAATCTTAACTTCTGCTGGAATTGATACATTTTTGCTCCTGCTGGGGGGATGAACGAGGCCCAGGTGTTCTTGAGAAAGTCCCTGAATGTGGGGTGTGTAAGCCAGAACCCTTCAAAGCGGAAGGGTCTTTTTATTAAGTTACCTGGTCTTTGCCATTGTAGAGCGATCAGCCAGTGATCCGATCCTGTGTGAGCAAGAATGGCCGTTGAGATGTCTCCTCCTAAGTGGACCACGTTGTCGGAGAGGAGGAAGCGATCCAGTTTGGAGGCGATTTGATATTTGCCAGCCCTGCGATTGCTCCAAGTAAAGGTGCCATTACAAAACGACATATCTATGAGGGACGTCGATTGGATGAATTCCTTAAAGCGACTGACTTCTGGTTCCATTCTGTTCCTCCCTCCTATCTTCTCTTCAATTTTAGTAATCATGTTGAAGTCCCCTGCAACAATCCAAAGTGGGTGCCTTCTGTTGTTACTTAGAGCTTCTATCGTGTCAAGGAGCGCTACTTTACTTCCTGTGTCTTGCGGGAAGTATACATTTGATAGGTTGCCATGAATATTGGTGCCCAAAATGTGAAAGGTCACCTGTATGAGATGGTGTGCTGCATGAAAATCTGTGAGGGATACCGCTTGGGTATTCCAAGCTATAGCCAGCCCTCCTGAAGCTCCAGAGGCGTCTACTGCAACTGAACAGCATCCTGGCCAGGCTTTCGAAAGAATGTTGCCTAGCGTAGAACTATTACACTTAGTTTCCTGGAGAAAGCACATTTGTGGCTTTTCCTTTTTTATCATGTTTTTTAACATCCTGAGTTTTCCGGGGCTGTTTAGCCCTCTTAAATTCCAAGACACCAGCTTCATGATTTAACCATTGACAGAGGGCTTTTAGTACTTTGTCAACTTAGCATATCTGCCTGAGTCTACCAGGATTTTCCCAATCTCAATCGTTCTTTGCAGATCTGTCTTCCTTCCTCTCTTTTTTGTATCCTTTGGGCATAGATTTCCATCCCATTGGCTTCCTGGTTGTATCCCGAGTTGGTGTTGATGATAGGCTCGTGAGATAATCACTTCGAGCTTATTAAGTTGGTGCTCTGGAATTGAATCGTATGCTTTCTTTTTGCAGGCAAGTTCTAATTCCAGAATATCTAGGCCATTCAGATCTATGCTTTCTGGCTCTTCTTCCATTATTTGCACTTGATTGCTGTCTTCAATGCTGGTCTCTGGAATCTGGGGGAGATCTACTTTTCCGTCAACTTCCATTTCCTTGTGGATCTCCGCTGTATCTTTCTGATCTCGGTTGAGGATAATAGGGATGATGATGGGGGGAGGAGATTTGGGAGGGGATTTTGATGGAGGGGGAGGTGAAGAGGAAGATGGGTGATCAGGTTTGGCATAAGCATTAGTAGGGAGCTCATCAGAGGATTGTCCAAGAATATCAAAGCTGTTCTTGGTTACTGGGCCATGGGATTTGTTAGGCTGGGGTTTGAACCCATTTTGGGGTTTTTTGTGAGAGCGTTTCCTGCTTGACACTTTAGTAAAGCCATCCTGGGCCGGGGTATCTGAAGGGTCAGGGATACTGATTTTGGCATATTGAGGGCAATCCCTAAAGAGATGTCCTAGGGCATGACATTTTCTGCACCGAAATGGAACATGTTCATAATCAAGAGGCTGGATCCATTCTTCATCTCGATGGGCAAGAGTTACCGACTCTGGAAGAGCTTCATTCAGGCGAATGAAAACACATATTTGAGTATAGGAGATGTACTTACGTGATTTGGTTTCTTCTGCCGCTCTGATGTACTCTCCCACCCCATTTCCGATCCCCTTGAGGATGTCCTCATCCCAGTATTCATCCGGGAGAGAGTATAATCTGATCCAAACTGGCGCCCATGTAAGATCTTCCTTGTCTAGATTGAATTTGGGGATCCATTCCCTTAGGTATAATCCTGCTGAGTTAAAAAAGTAGGGCCCTTCTCCTAGTATTCTGTATTTGTCCTCTAGACAGAAAAAGATTGCAGTGAAGAAGCCTTTTGGCCCTAACTGGAGAGTGACATCTCCCTTGGGTTTCCATTTCGCTGCTATCCAACCATATAGGGCTTTCTCAGTCAGCCAAAACCCTATGAACTTCCCAATGAGGGCATGATCTCGCATGTACTCTATTCGTCTGTCAATCTTGTCTCCCGGCAGCTCTAGTCGTCGCCGCTCCTTGGCCACTAGTCTGCACGTTGTTGAGGATATTTTCAGACCTTCTTCAGGCTTTTCTTTTCCTTCTTGTGAATCGTTGTCTTCGTCTTTACGCCTTCCATTTTCCTTATTGTCATTTTGGGGTTTTTTCCCCCTGTTCAGGATTTCTTTGTCAACTGAACCGAAAATAACGGTTTGCGCAGGATCATGCTGCGATGGGGAGGGCTCTAACGCCCCCCCAGAGGTTGTGCCATTGCGTTGCCTTAATGCTCTGCAGCTCTGTAGCGCTGCAGAGGCCCTCTCTCTGCACATGATGGTCTTCTCTGCTGTACTGTCGGTGTCGTAGGTGGGTTGCTCAGAACCCTAGCTCCGTCTC
>APFE030674286.1:24601-42320 GCA_000404065.3 Pinus taeda | reverse complement strand
TAAGAAAACCCTCCTTCACTTTTTTCACAGGTGTCATGGTTTGAGAGAAATGTCAAGAATACCGTTGCCTCAGGAGAATCAAAGACACCTCTGAAGTGACCTTGGAAAAATCACGTTTTCTCTTAGCTTGGTTGGCCAAATGATTTTCTTGAAGGGTAAAATGATAACTAGACACAAATAAATTTCCAATGAGCTATCATGAGCTAAATTTGGGGTTGAGGAAGGCATTCAAAAGTTGACTGCAACAGCACTCTTCCTTGAGGCAGCCTCATTTGGCACTTTTTGACCAATCTTGGGAGATTTGATTTTTGACAAGTCAAATCAACTCCAAATTGAAAAATTCCAGTTGGTTTGGAAATTTGACTCAAGGACCTTTCCAACGAGCTATCCTACGCCCGATTCTGACACCTGAAAGGCCTCCAAAAGCCTCCAAAGGGGCGCGACATGTCAGGCAGGGGGCGCGACATGTCAAGCAGAATTGCTTTTGAACTGCAGAAAGATGTCTTGGGCGAATTGAGTTTTGACAGAGCAAATGAACTCCAAATCCAAAAATTCCAGTTGGGTTGGAAGGTAGACTCACAGACCTTTCCAACAAGCCTACTCTTTCCCAATTTGGCCACCTGCAAGTGCCCCAAACATGGCTCCAAAGGTGCGCGACATGTCAGGCAGGGGGCGCGACATGTTGGGCAGTTTTCACTGGAAATTCATCTACAGCTCAGGAATTCGCCCAACTTTGACCAGTTTTGACTTGAGATGGGATTTTTCACCCTCTTTGATGTAATTAATGTATTTTCATGTTGCCATGACACTTATTTACCTTTTCTAGAAGATTCATGCATGAAATAACAAACATTTAATGAATGGATTGGTTTCCTAGTTTATAGAGGCAAGTTGTTTTGACTGCCTAGTTGTTAATGCTAAGTTTAGAAGTGGTTGAAACAGATCCTAGAAGGATGAGCTCGACCCCTAGAGGCAAGGAAAGGTGTTATCTTGCCTATATTATGTATTTTGTTGTCATTTTCAAGGGTTGGAAGGTTGGACTCTTGAGGGAGAAGCTATCATTGTATTATTTCATTGTATCTCTGCAATTTTTGGCTAAGGAAGACCAGGGTTTTGCAGTCCTCTTTGGGATTCTTGTGGACTCATGTGTTGATGGTTTTTTTCTCAATCCTGTAAGTGTGTTATGTGAATCATTTCCTTTCTTTTCCTTCTTCACATTAAGCAAACGAAGTGTTAAAGTAAGAATTCATGACTGTCATGCTCTGCTTTTAAGTTTGTTTAATTTCAATGTTTTCTACTGTTTAAGGAGAATTCAAGTTATTGTTTGCTCTCCTTAACTCCTCACCTGTCATTCCTAATCATCCACCTCAATCAAAGGCATCAATACTGTCTCCTACCTCACCCCAAAGAACCCCCTGCAGAAACTGTGTCCCATCCCCGCACCCAAAATTGCCCTCTCCTCAATTTGCCACCAAAACCCAAAAACCCAAAATCAAACTCTTTGATCAGTTTACTAGCTTAATATCAGTGTTACCCTATTGGTCATCTCATCTATTGGAGATTTTAAGAGATAGACAGGAGAGAGCCTTCTCCTGCCCCGTAGGGCTAGCTACGAGGCTAAATGGTTTGATGTAGCCTTGAGGTTTACCTGTCTCAGCCTGAGGTGAAATTTCAAGCGTTAACAATAAGTATCTACATGCTCTCTTTCTGGTTAACCCTAAAAGTTTTTAATTCTTATTTGAGACATTAAACGTATATGTTCTCTTTAGTTGGTAGTTCAAATATTTTGTTTTGTTGTATTCCCAATTTTCTTTCTATAACAAGAAATAATTCAGAGAAACTCTATTTTTTCTTAGTCAATGTTTGATTTTATTTGCAGTGAAACAATAATAATGTTTGGTTTTATTTGTAGTGAATCAATAATATTTTTATTAAATCTAGAAGTTCGATGGGACATGCTTCCAGGACATGTCATTTTTTTTCCAAATTAAGAAACAATATTTAGGAATGCTCTGAGCTAATGGACTAACACTTGTTCTGGCCGGGAACTAACTTAATCCAGTAGTATTATATTTAATACACATTATCAGGAATTTAAACTCACACTAAATAATGATTGCATGATAACTCAATGAATAATACATGCCAGAAAGAAAGACAAGCATCCAAAACAAATTGTCACTAATCTGCTCCTCAAAAAACCGAGTCTACAAAAAATTACAGGGGATAGAATGTTTCACCCAATCAATGAGAATTAGTATGTTTTACTAAAACTCCTCCCGAGCTAGCTCCATATCCAGAACAATTTCCATGACATGACCATATCAGGTCCAATCGTGAGCAACTCTGACCCCAACAAGGGTAGTCTAGGTCTTTAACTAAGCACAAATGCTTCAATTAGAATTCCACTGGCTAACTAACTCAAGAATTCCTTACTTGGCAACGTCCTGCCTCCTATACAACTTCTTATTTGAGGGTGTTCAACTTACAACTTTATTCTCCTCTTTTGTCCCCCCTTCCAACTAGGCTCCAAGATAACAAGGCTGTCTCAAGTTTTCTTCCCTCTCCCCTCTTGACTTCCTTTCCTTAAACAAAGATAATTTATCTCTACGGAGAAGAGTTTGGGCAGGAAACTTCCTCTACTCGTAATTTCCTTTCAATTCTCTGGAATATGAGACTCTTTTTTAGCATTACTTTTCACATTAATTTTGTTGCTAACTATTTAACTTCCTTTATTAATGAAAATTAGAACATTCATGTTCATAACTTATTCATATCATACCTTTAACACGATCCATAGTTTTCCAAGTAACTTAACAAAGCAACTCAAATATTTACACATTTACTAAGGGGTATTACAATGTTGCAAATAATTGTATTACTGAATTCCAAAAAAAGAAGAAGCAAAAATGTAGAATGGTTAGGATACACTATTAACTTGTCATTCCACGAATCTCTCTCAAGAGCTCAATGGATGTAACACTTAGGAGTTACTTAAGTTCAACTTGGTCTAATTTCTCTATTACATAAATGTGTGTTTTTAATGTGTTTCTTTAGTATGCATTGGCTGCATTATAGTTCGATGGTAATGGTATATTCTAGACCTAGAGTGAAATGATGATTCATATTCACCTTCATATTGATGGCTATTGATCCCTATATTAACACTTTATTGGTCTGTGATCTCCATTTAAAGAGTGTAGAGGGTAAAGAAGGATAATCGATTGTGAGAACTCCCTTATGCATTTTTTACTTCTTTTGCATTAACAAAATTGCCTTGAGTGGCTACGTTGGATAGGGCCATGGGGTGCTTCTTTGTTAGAGGTTTTTAACCATGTTATAGGTCATTTTGTCACATCATGTTGATAGGCCTACAAACTGGATCCATCAACATCCATGAACACCTTGTCATCATCCATACACAAATCCCTAACCATAACTCTCTCAAATCCCTGAGCTTATGACCTTGACTGCTTCATTCTAGTGCTTTTAAGGCCCAACACACTTTGACCCTTTAGGGACTTGCGTTCAACAAAAAGTTTCTCAGTTCTTCACCTGTTGTGATTAGAGGAGGTTTGCCTTTGCTGGGAGTGTGTTGATTCTATAATTTCGGGAAAATAAAGAATCTAGAAGATTGTTCTTCTAGAAACTTACATGAGTTGTTACAACCATTTATTTTGGATAAGAACTTCGAACCTTGTCCTCCCATACCTTAGAGTTTTCACCTCTTATCTCTTGAGCTCATACTCCCATCAAGATTGGATCTCAAGCCTATATTGGTAAATGGATAAGAATTCTTAACTACCATCCTCACTTATATATTTACTACCATCCAAAAGCTAGAGGTTAGCTTTTGGAGACTAATCATACCCTTATGTTGTTACTTTGATCATAAGAGAGTTATCATTTGATCCAGGTGGATATTGGTGGCCACCCGCCTATTCCACTTGGACCCTCACCATTGTTTCTTTCAGTTTTTCAGTTTCCTTAATTGTAGAAAGTTTTACTATTTTTGGCAGTTTTTCGGGTCGTGAACTTCTGGAGCCGTTTTGAGGCCCTAAACGACATTTTTTTGGCAAAATTCATATAGCGGTTACATAGTTAATCACATCAACAATTGTATTCCTTTGAGATATATTTCCAATGAGGTATCATACACGTCAAATGGAGATACTATGACCAAATTATGACCCCGGGAAGTTAGCTGCCCAACTAACCCCAATGGGGCCCGTAAACTCTTGGTGTTACATCTCCCCGGGTCAGGGTTTTGGTGGTTTAGGGTTTTCTCTTATTGTTCAATAATAAAAAGGCCCTTGAGCCTCATTGTAACTTAGTTCAGAGGCATGTAGCCGCCACATCTCTTCTCAGAGATAAGCTACCATCACTTGAGCTATCTTATTTCCATTATGTTTGTAAGCATAGTTCAATATTTTTCTATTAATGAAATGAAGTGTTTTTCTGCTGCATCTTTATGTTTATGAGTATATCTATAAGTCGTTGCTTCCTGTTTAAGTTCAGATCAGTGGTATCAGAGCGGTCTTCTCTTTCTATATTTTCTTTGCATGTCCCCAACAAGGTCAAGGTATAAGGAGTTAGGGCTCGATCTATTTGAACAATTGTAGGATCAACCTCGCAAAGCCTGACTACCTCCCATGCAGAAGAAAATAAAGGTGATGGGGCAGGAGATCCTTTCAAAAAGTTGCTTGAAGAGGCCCTTGAGCGACAGAGGGATGTGATGATGGATAACTTTGCGTAGATCCTTCGGCGGCTACCCACAGGTGATGCATCTTCATTCAGTAGTCACTCTGGAGGCACCAATCCTTTTAAGGTACAAGTTAACTTTGATATTCCCATATTCGAAGGCATCATAGATGCAGACACTATAGATAAATGGTTAAATTTATTGGAAGGATATTTTTCAGTTCATGACTTTTCCAATTGGGAAAAGATTATGTTTTCACTTCTCAAAGTTGCCACACACGTCAAGGACTGGTGGGAAAACTACTGTGAAAAAAAGGACGAGAGTGAACCCTCGTTGTTTTCAGCTACACCCACTTGGAATCCTTTTTGAGATTCCATCAAGGAATAGTATTGCCTTGTCGAGAGCTATGAAGATAAACACCTAAAGTGGACCACACTATGACAAGGAAGGGACCAAGATGTGTCAGAGTTCACAAAAAATTTCCATATCCTTCACATGAAACTAGGTATCAAGGATATTGAGTGTCATTTGGTGCTCAAGTATCACGACTATCTTCACAAGTACATCCAGGACGAGATGGAGTTCCTAGACATTTCCTTGCTCAACATGATGTATTGGTATGCTGTAAATATTGAGCAGAAGTTTAAATAGAAGAAGCAGGACTTTGGATCTGCGAATCCAAAGCAAGGAAAAGGCACCCCCAAACCATAGAACAAGGGACCAAGCCAAGGCGGGGCTACCTAAGAGAACTTGTCGAAGCCACAAGTAAAGAATAAAAACCATGAAGACGAAGAAGGATATGGGAAAATGGTGTAAGTTCCATAATAGCTCCACTCAAAAGACAAGGGAGTGTTGAGCCAAGCAGTCATTGGTGGTTGAGATGAAGGCTTCCGAATCAGATGCAAGTTCTGAATTTAAATTAGAACCCAATAATGGGATTGACAAAGGGAAGCAAATCATTGATGTGGAGCCCAGTGCCACAGTGGCCACCACAAAGGTCTAGAAAGTTGAGCCTAAAGATCCAGAGGGGGAGCACCTCTTCCACTCACATATGTGGGTGAAGGGTTCTGCGTTGCAGTTCATTGTCAACAGTGGGAGCCAAAAGAACATCATTTCAGCAGAACTTGTGAAGTAGCTGAGCTTAAAATCTACAACATATCCACAGTCACACACCATTAGGTGGCTTCACCAAGGATGAGATCTTCGCGTCAGCCAGTAGTGTTTCCTTCCCTATAGCATCAAGCCATTCACGGATGAGGTATTGTGTGACGTTTCTCCTCTTGAAGTTTATGATGTAATGTTAGGACAACCATACTTGTGGAAACGACATGTTGTATATGAGTCTAGACCTCGCTTTGTGATTATTAATTTGGCTAATAAGTTATATAAGGTGCTAGAGGTAGCCCTGCATACTACCATCTCTTTCATCACTGTAAAGAAATGTAGTAAGATAATTTCCCAGAATAGGAAATTCATTTTCCTTATGATTCACCCCCAAGGCAAGAAGAAGGTTATGGCCATGACTTCTAGGCAGGGCTCATCTGCAAAATAACAACAGATGGACAAGGTCATGGAGGAGTACCGGGACATTTCACCTCACCCACAAGGGTACCTTTGCACTGTCAGGTCAAGCACTCCATCGATTTGACCCTAGGCGCATCGCTACCCAATGGACCGATCTATCAACACTTTGTTCTAGAGAATGATGAGATCAAGAGATAGATACAGGAACTATTATAGAAAGGGCGCATTAGGCCAAGCTCATCACCTTGTGGGAGCTTGATTGTATTGGTACAGAAGAAGGATGGGACCTGGAGACTATATATTAACGATTGGGCGTTGAACAATATCACTGTGCAGAATAGGTACCCAATCCTATGGATTGATGACCTTTTAGACCAGCTCAAGGGGACCAAATATTTCAGCAATATTGACATGAAGTTAGGTAATCACGAGGTGCTTATTGAACACTTCGATGTGTGGAAGACTAACTTCAAATCCAAGGAGGGCCTTTTCGAATGGTTGGTCATGCCGTTTGGAATTACGAACGCCCCTGCAACCTTCATGAGACTGATGGATGACATCTTGCTGCCCTTCACCAATGCATTCATGGTGGTGTGTTTAGATGACATCTTGATCTATAGCTAGAGTTGGGAAGAGTACCTCCACCATATTTGACAGGTCCTTCAAACCCTTCGATAGCACAAGCTATGTGCTAACTTGGAGAAATGCACCTTTGGCCTGACCCAGGTTCAATATCTGGGTACATCATTGACGAGCAAGGTGTACATGTGGACCCATCCAAGATATGAGTCATTCGGGATTGGCCAGCCCCAACCACTCTAACAGAGCTCCACAAATTTTTGGGTGTTGCCAATTTCTGTCGTAGGTTCATGTTCGGGTTCTATCATATCACTTGGCCTTTAAGTCAAGTCACCAAGGGCAGAGCAAAAGCAAAGTTCTTTTCGTCAGAAATCCAGCAACGAGCATTCTCCGAGTTGAAGAATCGCCTATGTTCTGCACTAGTGCTCACATTATCAGACCTACAACAACCATTTGAGATTGAGACAAAGGCCTCCAACTATGCTATTGGTGGTGTTCTTACTCAACATGGGCATCCAATGGCTTACCACAGTGAGACACTTTCAAACACAATCTGAAAGTACCCCGCTTACGACAAAGAAATTTATTCCATTGTGCAGGCCTACCGTGAATGGAAGCATTACATTATGGGGAACGAAACAATCATCCACATAGACCACTAGTCTCTATAGTTCATATAGACACAAGGGAAGTTGTAGACCGATCGTCATCATAAATGGTCCACCTATCTGCAACAATTCCATTTGAACATTAAGTATAAGAAGGGAAGCACCAATAATGTTGCTAACTGCCTCAGCTGATCATTGGTCATGGCGCTAATCACTTTGCTTGACTCCTGTGGGCACAAGACATTGGGGTGGCCGCATCTTTACAAGAGCGATCTAGAATTCGGCAACATATACCAGACACTCCTGGAAGGGAAGAAATTTCCAAATTTTCACCTTTAGGATGCACTGTTATTCGACTTGGGACACATATGTGTTCCTTCAAGTGAGCATGCCAAGATGATTTTGGAGGCGCACTACAATCAGGTCACTGGACATTTCTGAATAGAGAAAATAATGGTAGAATTGTAAAAGTATTTCTATTGGGTGAAACTTCGTATCATGTTGGAAAGTACATAAGATCATGCACCGCCTGTGCCAATGCAAAACCAACCATCAAGAAGCAAGACATGTATAATCCTCTACCTACTCCTAGTCGGCCTTGGGAATCTACCTCCATGGATTATATGTCAACCCTTCCTTCTACTAAGCATGACAATGATTGTGTTTTCGTGGTCATCGGCAGATTGTCTAAGATGGCCATCATGGCGGCCTGCAAGAAGAGTATCATAGCAGAGGCCATTGCTAAGCTCTCCTTTGAGCGAGTGTGGGTACACTTTGGGATCCCATAGTCCACTATCTCAGATCGGGACAACATATTCCTAAGTGCATTTTGGTCCAGTATCTGGTCGATGTTAGATACAAAACTCACTAAGTCCATGACTTTCCATCCCCAAACTGATAGCCAAATAGAGGTTGTCAATAGGATGATCATACACATTCTACGCATGTACAACTCGAAGAATCCACGCACATGGGATGAAGTCTCCCTTATGTCTAACATAGTTATAACAGATCTCTCCACAGCTCAATAGGCCACAACCCCTCTCAGGTAGGGCTTGGATTTAAGCTATTATGCCCCATTGGTTTGGCCATACCATTTGCAGCCACTCAGGTAGATTCGGCTCATGTGCAGTCTGAAGCTGAAAGGGCTAAGAGCATCATTGAGTGCATTCCACAGATTTTCCAATAGGTTCATGATATGCTAAGTATAAGCAGTGCCATGATCAACATCGAGGTCCACACAAGTTCTAGTTGGGCGACAAATTTTGGCTACATTTACAGAAGGAGTGCCTTGCTGGACCCCATCGCAAGCTTCACCCACTCCGATATGGGCCATACACCATCACCAAGGCCATCGGGGACAGTGCCTTCGAGCTCAGCATCCCACCATTCCTTGGTCTACACCTATTGTTCAATGTAGATTATCTTCGACCATACTTTCCACCATTGTTGGACACATATGACATTGCAGAACAACTCACACCAACAGAGCTCAACTGGGACTGTATGGAACATGCCACAACTGATCATATCATAGAAACAAAAATAAAAAACACTAGACAACAAAGGATACAATTATATCAAGTTGTCAAAGAAGACCAACTACTTCACCAAGGAAAATGGCTCACCAGAGACCAAATTCAGCAAAAGTTTCCTCATCTCATGGAGGAACTCAATGCAATGCGGACCATTTCTTCATAAGGGGGTAGGAATGATCCAAGTGGATATTGGTGGCCACCCGCCTATTCCACTTGGAACCTCACCATTATTTCTTTCAGTTTTTCAGTTTCCTTAATTGTGGCTAAGTTTACTATTTTTAGTAGTTTTTCGGGTCGCGAAATTCCAGAGCCATTTTGAGGCCCTAAACGACCTTTTTTGGGAAAAATTCATCTAGTGATCACAAAATTAGTCACATAGGCAGTTTTATTCCTCAGAGAGATCTTTCCAACAAGGTATCATACACGTCAAACGGAGAGAATACGACCAAGTTACGACCTCGGGAAGTTGGCTACCCAACTAACCCCAACGGGGCCAAGAAAATCTTGGTGTTACATCTTGTCGGGTTAGGGCTTTGGTTGTTTAAGGTTTTCTCTTATTTTTCAATTATAAAAAGGCCCTTGAGCCTCATTGTAACTCAGTTCAGAGGCATGTAGCCGCCACATCTCTTCTCGGAGATAAGCTACCATCGTCGAAGCTATCTTATTTCCATTATGTTTGCAACCATCGTTCAGTATTTTTCTATTAATGAAATGAAGTGTTTTTCTGTTGAATCTCTATTTTTATGAGTAGATCTGTAAGTTTTTGCATTCCTGTTTATGTTCGAATCATCATTCCTGTGCATTAGCGTGGATTTGAGGTGTACATTGTGGCAAGCAATGACAAGTGAAATTGGGAGGATCTCTATAAGGTCAGCTTCCACTTTTGGCTGTAAACTCTCTCCCTTTCATATTAATAGAAAGAGTATATCATTTTCCTACATGTGTTATGTTATGCTTATGTACATGTGTTTCAATGGTGTGTTTATCCATTGAATAGAATGATTGGATAATGCTACATAGATGTCGTAGATATTTGGCTTGTGTTGTTTGTTTGTGCGGGTTCTAATTATAGCGATCGAAGCTACGGTTGGAGCTGATAAGCTAAGAGGAGATAAGAGCTTGCGAAAGAACACAAGTGAGCATATTTCCATTCTCCATTTCCTCTAAGGAAAACTTTATAGTATTTGATTTATGTATTTCTAGACTAGGCCATTAGGTCTAGGGAAGATACTTTTGTCCGTAGGTGTAGATTATGTATAACAAATTCGCGACCATGTTGAGGAACAATTCATTACCTTAGTGGTTTCCTTCACTTTTTCCCTTGTTATACCTCTAGAACAAATCTCTGGTGTCTCACTCAACTTGAATTGACCCTAGGAAGACTATTCATTGAGTTGCATTTGATTTTTTGTGTCAGAAAATCCCTTTTCCTTAATCAATGAACTCCTTGGTCTGCTGACAGAGCGTTGTATAGCACCCTATCCTTCTTTGTACCTATGTGTTGATGGTGCTAGACTTGCTAACATGTCAAGGGGATCTCCCCAGTAAGAAGTCCCAATTATACCTCAGACCATTTAGTGTAGGAGTCCGAACAGTGGGTTGTATGGTAATGCCTTGACTGTGATGTCGCATAGAGGAAAGTAGGATAACTCTGTCAGTAGCAAGGGTGTGATTGCAACAATGAGTCAAGGAAGGTGTATGAGAGGTTCTAACACATGGGGGGTGATATGAGTGCACCCCTCGACAACCTGTAACAATATTCAACTGGGAAGGGAACACACGAGCGAAGATGCATCACAAGCTGCAAAGCAGGTCAGCCGACAATTAAAAGTGATGGTTAAACCAACAACACATCTACAACAAGATTCATATAATTGCATACAAAGTAGTTCATACACAACTACATAATTTAAACAACATACATCGTTAAATAAACTGGAACAGTCCAACTACAATAACAACCTATGCATGAAAACGTGTTGGCTTTTATTGTATAAAGAAGTGAGTTCCAATCATACAATACATCCATGTAAACCCGCTAGCCCCAACAGTGTAACATTACAGCCACATCCGCCTGCTCCTCCAAAGAGATGAACTAGCTCCGTGCAATGGAGAAACCAAGGCACATTACAATACGGTCCAAGCTTTCTCAAAGATAGTCTTATTGAAAGCTTGGCTGACCAAAAGCCTATACAATGAGTTATGAGGGACTATTTATAACAAAGGGTGGGGTGGCCCTTGACATTCCCTTTTGTGACTGTTCAACTACCCTCACGACTCTTCACCTACTCAATGACTATTACATCCACTATTGACAGTTGACTTACACTTGACATGACTCAACATTATAATGCACATGTACCCATGTGAACACAATGGCCTGAGCAAGCCAAAATAGACATCACTCTGACCTAGACAACTATAGAAGTCCAACTGCTCAACATCCTCATGCTGACCAACAGTAACATTTTGATGCCAGGATCTATAGTATCTGATAGTGTCCATGTGTTCAGTGGTGACATTTGTCTGAAACTTGACCTTCACCTCCATAGCATCTGGGTACACTGCTTGGGTTCCTCTGTCCAAGTCATCTAAAAGCATGCACATAATTGTCTTCAATGTTGCCAGACCAACAACATACTTGTGCATGATGTATGCACTGATAGGCAAGTCTGGGTTGGTGGCAATGTGCATCAACTCGTCAAAGTACGAGTCAAGCTCTAGTCGGACCTGCTTCTTGGTCTTCACCTGGGTGAGAGTCCCAATTGATGGGATTGCATGCATGCACCCCACAACATCCATACTCTTGAATACTCATGCATGGGAGGCCTATATGCTAGTGATGAACTATAAGAGCTCTTCATAATTTTGGATCTAACTCCAGATACGTGCCTTCAGCTCGACCGCATTGACCCTCATCATCTTAGACAAGTGAACTGTGGCTGCATTGTACTTCATCGTCCATGTTTGCATGTCATACACAACAACATGCACATTCATCAAGCTACGTGCTCTTCTAGCACATCGTTATTTCCATCTGTTGAGATGAATGAATGCCTTATGCACGTATCAAAATTGGAGAACAATGCTCACATAACTGTGTCAAGAGACAATACTTCATCTAGTATTTCCTTCTTCAGTTCAGCTTAGGTGGACATTGTCACCAAGTCTCCTCCTTTCTTGGTTGTTTGGATTTCCTTTGAAATTCTCTCATTCTCAACTATTAGGAAGCAGACACTTGAGCTAGTGGTTTCGACATACACTCTAGTTGCGTCATCCAAGGTAGCTAGATGTTTGCATACATCTGTCCCGATCACTCATTCTTCAACTTGCCCAAGAAAATTTTGATCCTCCGGAGTTGAAACTATGTGAGACTGCACAACTCTATGTTGGGATTCATCAAACGAGATTTTGTGTATCTCATCTTCTGACTGATCAATAAGTATCTGAGTGCCTCCTTGGTCATCTGAGACTTGCTCATCATCTGGATGCATTGAAGCAGGTGAGTTGACCTCTTTGTGGTAAGACATGAGGTTGGTGTCCTGTTCCTACTCCTGCTACTCCATGTCTGCATCCAACTTGAAGTGCCTATTCTATTTCATGAGAAAAGTCTTGCCCTTGTGATGGTTCACCCTGTTCACCCGATGCCAGCTTTTTAGATGAATCAACTACTTGTATAAGTGTTTCTTTTTTTGTTTGCACATGTTGCATCCCAACTGTATTTGTTGTTGATGCACTTCCTTCTCCTGTTTATGCAGCTCTTGTTCCTTTTGGAGTTGCTCCCTCAGTTCATGCAACTCTTTCTCTGCTTCGTCCATTCTCTTATTGTCCTTTTGTCTTCATGCAATTTTCTTGTCGCACTACTACCTCTTTGCCTCTATAGCCATAACTACTTGTTCTACAAGTGGATCTACTCAAAACTTGTTGCTTTATTCATCCTCCATGCAATCGAAAATATTCCTCTTCCCTTTGTCATGCACTGCTATGCTTTTCTCTACTGCCACTGCTGCCACTACTGCTACTGCTGGTGCTCTCAGTGATGCTTCTTCACACTGCTTCACTAATCACTCCACAGCGAATCTGACCAGTTCATTGGGTCTAGAGAAACTATAGCAATATCTCCATGGTTCGTCCTCGGCCCAATGAAATGCCCAGTAGATCCAGTTGAACTGAACTCTCATGTAGTGATCCTTCATAATGCAATGTGGGTCATATGGATTGTAGCTTCAGAGGTCGAACAGGTACTTCTTCATCATATTTGCTTCGACATCCGCTTTCTTGATACTTCAAATCTCATATGACCCAATCTGCAACAGAAGAGTGGGCCGAGGTGCCTTCTTCATCCGATTTAGTCTAGTTGTCAATCCTGTCGAGATGTGATATGCTACTTCCTGCATGAAAAGTACGTCCAAGGCAAACTTTGGCAAGACATGCGGAGGCTTATCCACATTGAACATTCGGATGAAAGTGTTGGATGGTGAGGCATAGCAATTTGCAATGCCTATCAATGTCTCCATTGCTTCCTTTGACATGCAGGATGGATCCTATTCGAATATCATCTTGTACATAGGGGAAAAAAATGATCAGACAACCGTGTAATTACTCCTTTGAAGTTGTAGTCAGACAACAACTTGAAATATGTGTTCACAACAGTCTCTTCTAGTGATTATGTCCACTGTTGAGTCTTGAAAATGTCATCCATTTCCATTACACTTTCACTATTATGTCCATTATATCACCTCCATTTCACTACTATGTCACCACATTTATCCCACTTTCATTATCATTGGGCCACATTTATGTTTTTCCAATCTTTATTAATTCTAAGCCTTTTAAGTGAATTTGTGGTTAAAAATTAGGAAATAATGTGCATAAGCTTATACCTAACCAATGGGTTGAGATTGTTGACATGTTTAGGTTGAAAGGAGGCTTCTAGAAGACCCTTATGTGGCACTCTAAGGCCAAATTCGAATTTGAGTGGAAAGAATCATGGGATCATGAGGATATGTGTCACATCTCCTAATTGTATTATAACTCTAAAAAGACATGTGTCTTATCAGTTCCTACTTTGATTAGGACTCTAGAGGTAGAGGGAGAGATTCATGGATTATCATTAATGAGATGACTCTCATCTTTTTGTATAAATAGGAGATCTCTCTCCTTCATTTGTAAGTCTTTTTAGTCTTTTTAGTCCCTAGTTCTTAAGATTGTAGTTCTTCCTTGATGGCTTTTGAAATCTTTGGAGAACTTTGTTGTACTTTGTACTTTTGAAGAATTTGAATAAAGCTTTGATGTTCTCAACATGGAAGGAGATGTGAAGTAGATGTCATGGAGCACATTAGAATGTAAGGTAGAGTAGATTTCATTTTGTAAATATTGCTTTGTAGAATGTAAGGTAGAGTAGATTTCATTTTGTAAATATTTCTTTGATTTGATTTGATTACTTTCAAGTTTGATAGATTAAATTTTTCATTCATGCAATTTTAATTCATGCAAGTGTGTTCAATTTTGCTTTGATTTCATAGGTGGCAGAGGGGACCCTGCCTTGTATAGTTGTCATTTAATTTTGCATTTAATTTTGTTATGCTTATGTATATTAGCTGTACATAAACTGCTTTCAAGTTGATTGTAGATTAGTGATGCACATAGCCTTTTAATGACTAATGACATGATAGAATCATCTTGTCATTTTGCTGAAGCAGCAAGGATATTGGGTCTCATAGTCACTAGCTGATTGTTTGGTTATTGCATTTTATTTTGATTGAACTAATGACATGATAGAATCATCTTGTCCTTTTGTTGAAGCAACAAGGATACTGGGTCTTATAGTCATTAGCTCATAGGATTTCCATTTGCATTAAACACTTTAGAAAAATCAACAAGAACAAAACCCCAAAAACAACATAAACTATAAAACAATGAAGTAAGAGGAAGGTTAACTAAGCACATATAGTGCACCACACTTCATCAGTTTACGATACCCGGATTGATAATTTATGTAGAGCAATTTAAGACATTAAATTGGCTAGACATTTTGGCGCCGTTGCCGGGGAAGTGTAATTATGAGACCTTATTTCTTACATCTAAAAAAAAATAAAAAAATTATTAATAATTCTTGAGTATGCTCTCCTCTTGCACTTTGTGTGATCTGGAGGATCAGAAAAAGGATTGTTAAGAAAAAAGAAAAGAAAAAAAAGGAGACAAAATAAACTTCAACATTTCAATTGATTCAATAAAAAAAAAAAATGATGAAAAAATGAAACTCAACTGCTTTGATAGGTTCAAATTGACCAAAATTGTCTGGTTATGCTTTGTAGTGGTCTTCAAAATACTGTATCCTGCTTTAATAAGGTTTTGCAACTCAGCTGTAGAAACTTCCCTGATTCTGCAGCTAGCACCAGGATTCCGCAGCTGTTTCAAGGTTGAGTAGGTTACAAGTGTCCAATGAAAAAACCGACCACATGGGCATCTCCAGAATTGTCTTGACATGGATCCTATCCTAGTCACCTAGCTCAGATTGATGAAAAATCAGCCTAAGACCTCAGTCAAAGTCCTGTTTTTAGCATGTTTTTCTTGAAGTATTTGCTGCCTGAAATTGAAAATCATTAATCCTTTTTATAAAATTTTACAATTTCAGAGAAGAAAAAAAGAGAAAAACAATCTAAGGCTATCTTGAATCTTAGCTTTTCACTGTGGCTTCAACAAGAAAAATCTGCATATTGATTTGATGTTTTGGCCTCTTCATGATTTCATTTCAGTGCATTCTCATCCCTTTGTAAGCATTTGATTTGCATTCATTTGAACTGTGCATCTTATTCATATAGGAAGCCTTTGGTTTTGGAACGTTTTTGGAAAGCCAACATAGGAAATTTCTCAATCATAGCAAAATCTGAAACCTATGGAGGCCTACATAAACTATGCAAATAGATTGAAAGTAGAAACTTAAAGCATGCTGTAGTCACCGATACTTAGAGAAAAATACTTGTTCAGGATGTCCTTGAAAATTCTAGCACCCTTCATTCTCTATTTCCTGTGTTCCAAATTGCAAATCAAACAAAAATAAGAAAGAAGCCGAATGCAGCAAGAGCAAGGAAAATGTGAACTTTTATCCAATAGGTATATTGCCATAGGCCACCTTTTGACTAAGCGAATTTACCAGTCCGAGGCCACTCACTTTTTCATAACCTTATGCCTTTGGGCTTCTGTCGAAACCTCAAATTGTAAATCAACGAAATTTGTGACATTAAGGAGTGATGGTGAACATGAATTTATGTTTTACAGAAATCCAAGTGCAGATATGTTACTCGACGAATCAGAGCTTGATGTGGATCTC
Organism: Pinus taeda; assembly: GCA_000404065.3. Taxonomy (NCBI): domain Eukaryota; kingdom Viridiplantae; phylum Streptophyta; class Pinopsida; order Pinales; family Pinaceae; genus Pinus; species Pinus taeda. Next base: position 26,036 of record APFE030674286.1, on the reverse strand, counting down.
ATCAGAGAGGCAAAAATTTTCCATTATGGTTCAATAAGCCTTATTTCAGATCCTTGCAAATCAGCACATTTGGCTGCAATCAAGATAACAAAAGATGTTGGTGTTATTCTTTCATATGATCCTAATTTGAGGCTGCCGTTATGGCCATCAGAAGATGCAGCCTGGGCGGGTATTTTGAGCATTTGGGATTCTACAGATGTAATAAGCATTGATGAATCAATTCTTTCACTGCAGCATCCCTCATCCACCCTGTATAGGTATTCTGTGCATTCATAAAAATACAGAACAGTTGATCTAGAAAAAACGCGTAACAATAAGAAAACGTCAAATTTTACATGCTCGATTTGCCCAAATGGTAGCGAATTTCAAAAAAATAAAACATGGGTTTTTTTTTTCCAAGTGGGTCAATTAGATAACCCAGAAACCGTTTGAGGAAATTTGTGGTGGTCTGGGAGAAATCTTCGGTTCTTCGGAGCGTATTTTTGAGTGTCGCGTGAGAAAAAAACAGAGTTTTAATTAAATGAACAACAGTGATTTAATGCGGCGTGCCTGAAGAAGATAAATCAAATTAGGACTCAACTATTTGCTGGAATTTAATCTTGTTTACGTGTCTTTAATCCCTAACAATCTCATGCAACCTCCGTGACTGTATTTCAGTTTAACAGCCAACAACAGAGACGTATCCCAATTGAATACAAACTTCTTCAAGCACCTGTTTAACGATTAATTCCATAACTTGACCAAGTTGAATACGACTCTTTTACATCTGTATTGCTTGGATTATTCATTCAGCATCACTTTATACTCTGTCTACGTGTGCAACACCTCCGAGGTTTTTTCCCCTTTCCATATCTTCGCAGCCTCTTTGCATACATAGTGACTCCATTTTCATACTACCTATGTATAAAAATCACCATGCTTTCACATATAGTTACTATGTCCATATCCATAAACGTTTTATTTCTATCCACACAAGCCACTCCATTTTCCACACTCTGTTTTCATTAGCCGCAAGCCTTTCCGCAGCTGATCCCAACTTTCTGCAGCTGATCCCAACTTTCCGCAGCTGTTTTGTTAAAATCTAGGTTGCAGGTGTCATCAAGCAAAACAAGCCACATGGGTAGCTGGGGAAATGTCAGTACATGGATGATGTCATATTCATTTGATCCAATTCAATGAAAAAGACCCTGGTCAAAGGGAAGTCAAAGTTGTGTGTTATCACTAAGTCGCCATACTGAGTCGCCACACTAGGTCGCTGCATGTCAAGAAAAAATAATAATTTTGAATCAATGAAATGAATAAGTTTTTTTTCTCACTTTTCTGAAGGTATTGATTAATTTTGGATTGATGATGAAAAATGAATGGCTAACTTTGTATCCAAGATTTTTAGCTACAGAACCGTGCACATTCCGCAGCTGAAGTCTAATTCCGCAGC
>APFE030674286.1:3127-17342 GCA_000404065.3 Pinus taeda | reverse complement strand
AAAAGTAAAAAGTGTATAACCAACAAAAAAGAATCCAAATTCCAACCCTTATTCTGAACACTATTTCTTAATGTTACAAAATTAAAGCTTTGGTAAATTTTAAAATCAAATCCTAACAAATTCCTAAAAAAAAATTAGATATTTTTTATTTAATCACAATTATATTCATATTAAATATTTGAGAATTAGTATTATCTAAAATATACATATAATTAAAAAAAAAAAATTAATAATTATAAATAAAAATAAACACTCATAACTCATATATCTATATGAAATTTTAAATGTAATGTCAAACATAAAAATAAAAAAAAATATTGGTATAAGTGAAACACATTTAAAATTCACTTAAATATCTACACGAAATTTAAAATATCAAACATAAAAAATAAAAAAATTATTGTTGTAAGTGAAACCAATTTGAAATTCGAACCTTGTTCGTAATTCGTAAGAGTGTTTTAAAATTTCCTTTCGAAAGTCCTATCACAATCTCATCTAAGCTGCTGCAGGGTTACTTGGACGCATTCAATACTATACTATATATTTATTAAATTTTATTATTATTATATTATTGATTGCAGTAAAGTTCGACAAAATTTCGTAAAAATACAAATTCGAGGATTTTACATGAACCTTTAACTTATATTCCGAGATGATTGCGGAATCATGTTTCTATGGATGTTTCTTTTGTAAGTTTTACAATTGCGTGATAATTAGGTTAATAAATATGTTTATTTAGAAATTTCAATTTTAATTTAATACTAAATTAGTAATAAAGATTTAATTTATATAATATTTTTAATTTATTAAAATGAAAATGGTATTTTTAGTTTAATAATTAGGTTTTTTTTTCAATCTATATATATTATAAATATATAAATAAATAAGTGTTACATATTCATTTAATTTTTATTCATGTTACTGAATTTAACGAAATTGTTTTTTTCTTTGAAACTTATGGATATTCTAGTTATATTTTGAGAAAATCTAGCAGAGATTTTTGTAAATCCAAGTTAAAGTTATTGAATTGAGGCTTCTGTGATCCATAACATTTATAAGAAGAGTTTCGACGTAAATCACATGTAGAAAACCTTTGTCGACGTGTTTCGAACCAACTAGTGTATTTCATCGTCAGGACAAGTTGAGGAGTTAGATCATGGCTGCAAAATAAATAGGGAGAGCAGATGATCCAAATGGCAATGGCGGAATCTCTGCATCTCTTCAAAAAAGCTAGATCTAACTTCAACTTCGAAACCTGCAAGCGTGCTCGTTCAAAATGATGAACCTTAGATACAATGGCTTTACCGTGTAGGGAATCAATTATTGAATTGAGGCTTTTGTGATCCATAACATTTATAAGAAGAATTTCGGCGTAAATCACATGCAAAAAACCTTTGTCGACGCGTTTCGAACCAACTAGTGTGGTTCATCGTTAGGACAAGTTGAGGAGTCAGATAATGGTTGCAAAATAAATAGTGAGAGTAGATCATCCAAACTGCAATGGTAGAATCTCTCCATCTCTTCAAAAAAGCTAGATCTGACTTCAACTTCGAAATCTGCAAGCGTGCTCGTTCAAAATGATGAACCTTAGATACAATGGCTTTACCATGCAGGGAATCAATTATTGAATTGGGGCTTCTGTGATCCATAACATTTATAAGAAGAGTTTCGGTGTAAATCACATGTAGAAAACCTTTGTCCACGCGTTTCGAACAAACTAGTGTGGTTCATCGTTAGGAAAAATTGAGGAGTCAGATCATGGCTGCAAAATAAATAGGGAGAGTAGATCATCCAAACGACAATGGTGGAATCTCTGCATCTCTTCAAAAAAGCTAGATCTAACTTCATCTTTGAAACCTGCAAGCGTGCTCGTTCAAAATGATGAACCTTAGATACAATGGCTTTACCGTGCAGGGAATCAATTATTGAATCGAGGCTTCTATGATCCATAACATTTATAAGAAGAGTTTCGGCGTAAATCACATGTAAAAAACCTTTATCGACGCGTTTTGAACTGACTACTGTGGTTCATCGTCACGACAAGTTGAGGAGTCAGATCATCGCTGCAAAATAAATAGGGAGAGTAGACCATCCAAATGGCAATGGCGGAATCTCTGCATCTCTTCAAAAAAGCTAGATCTGACTTCAACTTCGAAACCTGCAAGCATGCTCATTCAAAATGATGAACCTTAGATACAATGGCTTTACTGTGCAGGGAATCAATTATTGAATTGAGGCTTATGTGATCCATAACATTTATAAGAAATGTTTTGGCATAAATCACATGTATAAAACCTTTGGCAACGCATTTCGAACCAACTAGTGTGGTTCATTGTCAAGACAAGTTGAGGAGTTAGATCATTGTTGCAAAATAAATAGGGAGAGCAGATCATCCAAATGGCAATGGTAGAATCTCTGCATCTCTTCCAAAAAGCTAGATCTGACTTCAACTTCGAAACCTGCAAGCGTGCTTGTTCAAAGTGATGAACCTTAGATACAATGGCTTTACCGTGCAAGGAATCAATTACTGAATTAAGGATTTTGTGATCCATAACGTTTATAAGAAGAGTTTCGACGTAAATCACATGTAGAAAACCCTTGTCAACGCGTTTCGAACCAACTAGTGTGGTTTATCGTCAGGACAAGTTGAGGAGTTAGATCATCGCTGCAAAATAAATAGGGAGAGCAGATCATCCAAACGACAATGGTGGAATCTCTGTATCTCTTCAAAAAAGCTAGATCTGACTTCAACTTCGCAACCTACAAGCATGGTCACTCAAAATGATGAGCCTTAGATACAATGGCTTTACCGTGCAGGGAATCACTTATAGAATTGAGGCTTCTATGATCCATAACATTTATAAGAAGAGTTTCGGCGTAAATCACATGTAGAAAACCTTTGTTGACGCGTTTCAAACTGACTAGTGTGGTTCATCATCAGGGCAAGTTGAGGAGTCAAATCATGGCTGCAAAATAAATAGGGAGAGCAGATCATCCAAATGACAAATGCGAAATCTATGCATCTCTTCAAAAAAGTTAGATCTGACTTCAACTTCGAAACTTGCAAGTGTGCTCGTTCAAAATGATGAACCTTAGATACAGTGGCTTTACCTTGCAGGGAATCAATTATTGAATTGAGGCTTCTATGATCCATAACATTTATAAGAAGAGTCTCGGCGTAAATCACATGTAGAAAACCTTCTTCGACACGTTTTGAACCAACTAGTGTGGTTCATCGTCAAGATAAGTTGAGGAGTCAGATCATGGCTGTAAAATAAATAGGGAGAGCAGATCATCCAAACATCAATCGCCACAGGTTCCACCATTGCCATTTGGATGATCTGCTCTCCCTATTCATTTTGTAGCCATGATCTGACTCCTCAACTTGTTTTGATGATGAACCACACTAGTTGGTTCGAAACGCGACGACAAAGGTTTTCTACATGTGATTTACGCCGAAAATCTTCTTATAAATGTTATGGATCATAGAAGCCTCAATTCAATAATTGATTCCCTGCATGGTAAAGTCATTGTATCGGAGGTTCATCATTTTGAACGAGCACACTTTCAGGTTTCGAAGTTGAAGTCAGATATAGCTTTTTTGAAGAGATGTAGAGATTCCACCATTGCCGTTTGGATGATATGATCTCCCTATTTATTTTGTAGCCATGATCTGACTCCTCAACTTATCCTGACGATGAACCACACTAGTTGGATCAAAACATATCGACAAAGGTTTTCTACATGTGATTTACGCTAAAACTATTCTTATAAATATTATGGATCACAAAAGCCAGAATTCAATAATTGATTCCCTGCACGGTAAAGCCATTGTATCTAACGGTCATCATTTTGAACGAACACGCTTGCAGGTTTCAAAGTTGAAGTCAGATCTAGCTTTTTTGAAGAGATGCAAAGATTCCGCCATTGCTGTTTGGAAGATCTGCTCTCCCTATTTATTTTACAGCCATGATTTTACTCCTTAACTTGTCCTGATGATGAACCACACTAGTTGGTTCGAAACGCGTCGACAAAGGTTTTCTACATGTGATTTACACCAAAACTCTTCTTATAAATGTTATGGATCACAAAAGCCTCAATTCAATAATTGATTCCCTGAACGGTAAAGCCATTGTATCTAAGATTTATCATTTTGAATGAGAACACTTGCAGGTTTCGAAGTTGAAGTCAGATCTAGATTTTTTTAAGAGATGTAGAGATTCCACCATTGTCGTTTGGATGATCTTCTCTCCCTATTTATTTTTCAGCCACGATTTGACTCCTGAACTCGTCCTGACGATGAACCACACTAGTTGGTTCAAAACGTGTCGACAAAGGTTTTCTACATGTGATTTACACCGAAACACTTCTTATAAATGTTATGGATCACAAAAGCCTCAATTCAGTAATTGATTCATTGCACGGTAAAGCCATTGTATTTAAGGTTCATCGTTTTGAATGAGCACACCTACAGGTTTCGAAGTTGAAGTAAGATCTAGCTTTTCTTAAGAGATGCAGAGATTCAGCCATTGTCGTTTGGATTATCTTCTCTCCCTATTTATTTTGCAGTCATGATCTATCTCCTCGACTTGTCTTGATGATGAACCATACTAGTTGGTTCGAAATGCGTCGACAAAGGTTTTCTACATGTGATTTATGCCAAAATTCTTCTTATAAATGTTATGGATCACAAAAGCCTCAATTCAGTAATTGATTCCCTGCATGGTAAAGCCATTGTATCTAAAGTTCATCATTTTGAACAAGCACGCTTGCAGGTTTCGAACTTGAAGTCAGATCTAGATTTTTTGAAGAGATGCAGAGAATCTGCCATTGTTGTTTGCATGATCTGCTCTCCCTATTTATTTTGTAGCCATGGTCTAACTCCTCAACTTGTCCTAATGATGAATCATACTTGTTGGCTTGAAATGCGTCGACAAAGGTTTTCTACATGTGATTTACACTGAAACTCTTCTTATAAATGTTATGGATCATAGAAGCCTCAATTCAATAATTGATTCCTTGCACGATAAAGCCATTGTATCTAAGGTTCATCATTTTGAATGAGCACGCTTGCAGGTTACGAAGTTGAAGTCAGATCTAGCTTTTTTGAAGAGATGCAGAGATTCTGCCAATGTCGTTTGCAAGATCTGCTCTCCATATTTATTTTGCAGCCATGATCTGACTCCTCAACTTGTCTTGACGATGAACCACACTAGTCGGTTCGAAACGTGTCAACAAAAGTTTTCTACATGTGATTTACGTTGAAACTCTTCTTATAAATGTTATGGATCACAAAAGCATCAATTCAATAATTGATTCCTTGCACGGTAAAGCCATTGTATCTAAGGTTCATCATTTCGAACAAGAATGCTTGCAAGTTTCGAAGTTGAAGTCAGATCTAGCTTTCTTGGAGAGATGTACAGATTCTGCCATTGCCGTTTGGATGATCTGCTCTCCCTACTTATTTTTCAGCCATGATCTGACCCCTCAACTTGTCCTGACGATGAACCACACTAGTTGGTTCGAAACACGCCGACAAAGGTTTTCTGCATGTGATTTACGCCAAAACTCTTCTTATAATTGTTATGGATCACATAAGCCTCAATTCAATAATTCATTCCCTGCACGGTAAAGCCATTGTATCTAAGGTTCATCATTTTGAACGAGCGTGCTTGCAGGTTTCAAAGTTGAAGTCAGATCTAGATTTTTTGGAGAGATGCAGAGATTCCTCCATTGCTGTTTGGATGATCTACTCTCCCTATTTATTTTGCAGCCATGATCTAACTCCTGAACTTGTCCTGATGATGAACCACACTAGTTGGTTTAAAATGCATCAAGAAAGGTTTTCTACATGTGATTTACGTCGAAACTCTTCTTATAAATGTTATGGATCATAGAAGTCTCAATTCAATAATTGATTCCCTGCATGGTAAAGCCATTGTATCTAAGGTTCATCATTTTGAACAGGTTTCGAAGTTGAAGTCAGATCTAGCTTTTTTGGAGAGATGCAGACATTTCGGCATTGCTGTTTGGATGATCTGCTCTCCCTATTTATTTTGCAGCCATGATCTGACTCCTCATCTTGTCCTGATGATGAACCACACTAGTTGGTTCGAAATGCGTTGACAAAGGTTTTCTACATGTGATTTACAATGAAACTCCGCTTATAATTGTTATAGATCACAAAAGCCTCAATTCAAGAATTGATTCCCTGCACGGTAAAGCCATTGTATCTAAGGTTCATCATTTTGAATGAGCATTCTCGCAGGTTTTGGAGTTGAAGTCAGATCTAGCTTTATTGAAGAGATGCAGAGATTCCGCAATTGCCGTTTGGATGATCTGCTCTCCCTATTTATTTTGTAGGCATGATCTGACTCCTCAACTTGTCCTGATGATGAACTGCACTAGTTGGTTCTAAACGTGTCGACAAAGGTTTTCTACATTTGATTTATGCCGAAACTCTTCTTATAAATGTTATGGATCATAGAAGCCTGAATTCAATAATTGATTCCCTGCATAGTAAAGCCATTGTATATAAGGTTCATCATTTTGAATGAGCATGCTTGCAGGTTTCGAAGTTGAAGTCAGATCTAGCATTTTTGAAGAGATGCAGAGATTCCGCCATTGCCGTTTGGATGATCTGCTCTCCCTATTTATTTTGCAGCCATGATCTAACTCCTCAACTTTTCCTAACGATGAACCACACTAGTTGGTTCGAAACACGTCGACAAAGGTTTTCTACATGTGATTTACGTTGAAACTCTTCTTATAAATGTTATGGATCATAGAAGCCTCAATTCAATAATTGATTCCCCACACGGTAAACCCATTGTATCTAAGGTTCATCATTTTGAACAAGCATGTTTGCAGGTTTCGAAGTTGAAGTTAGATCTAGCTTTTTTGGAGACATGCAGAGATTCCGCCATTTTCGTTTGGATGATCTGCTCTCCCTATTTATTTTGTAGCCATGATCTGACTCCTCAACTTGTCCTAACGACGAACCACACTAGTTGGTTCGAAATGTGTCGACAAAAGTTTTCTACATGTGATTTATGTCGAAACTCTTCTTATAAATGTTATGGATCACAGAAGCCTCAATTCAATGATTGCTTCCTTGCACGGTAAAGCCATTGTATCTAAGGTTCGTCGTTTTGAATGAGCACGCTTGCAGGTTTCGAAGTTGAAGTTAGATCTAGCTTGTGCGAAGAGATGAAGAGATTCTGTCGTTGCTGTTTGGATGATCTGCTCTCCCTATTTCTTTTGCAGTGATGATATGACTCCTCAACTTGTCCTGACGATGAACCACACTAGTTGTTTCGACAGGCATCGACAAAGGTTTTCTACATGTGATTTACGCTGGAACTCTTCTTATAAATGTTATGGATCATAGAAGCCTCAATTCAATAATTGATTCCCTGCACGGTAAAGCCATTGTATCTAAGGTTCATCATTTTGAACGAGCACGCTTGCAGGTTTCGAAGTTGAAGTTAGATCTAGCTTTTTTGAAGAGATGCAGAGATTCCGCCATTGTCATTTAGATGATCTGCTCTCCCTATTTATTTTGCAGCGATGATCTGACTCCACAACTTGTCCTGACGATGAACCAAAGGTTTTCTACATGTGGTTTACACTGGAACTGTTCTTATAAATGTTATGGATCACAGAAGCCTGAATTCAATAATTGATTCCCTGCACAGTAAACCCATTGTATCTAAGGTTCATCATTTTGAACGAGCACGCTTGTAGGTTTCGAAGTTGAAGTCAAATCTAGATTTTTTGAAGAGATGCAGAGATTTCACCATTTCTGTTTGGATAATCTGCTCTCCCTATTTATTTTGCAACCATGATCTGACTCCTCAACTTATCCTAACGATGAACCACACTAGTTGGTTCAAAACATGTCGACAAAGGTTTTCTACATGTGATTTACATCGAAACTCTTCTTATACAAGTTAAAGTTGTTAAATTTCAAGATTTTAGGTGCCCCAAAGGTTTTTGATGGTGCTAAATCCATTTCCACCATCAAAAACATGATTTAAACTTTGATTTTTTTCGCCAACATTTGACCACTTTAAACTATCCGGTTAATTCCTCTACCTCTTTTGAGGACTCTATTTTTAATTGTACATATGTATATTTAATATATTAATTCTTTTTATATTAAGAATAATTTAATTAAATTTTAGGTTTTTTGCTTGTAGTGAAAGACCCTCTTTAGCATAATGTGGTACAAATGTTGTAATGTCTTGTTTAACATTTTGAATTAGTCAAAATGAAACAAAATTAAAATTAAAATTAAAATAAAATCACATAAAAACACATAAAATCTATAAATATAATTAATAATTAAACTAGAGACAAGAGGGATCAAATCTCATAGATTCAAACCTCTTTTAGAGTGAAAGAAATTTGATCCCTATTGGCACATGGTAGAATTTTAAAAATAATTTTTTAAAATCCAATTTTAAAAACGAGCAGAGATTTATCTTAACTCTGGATCTACCAAGAGTCGATATGGCCAAATCTCTTTTCACTCTAAAAGAAATTTGTACCTCAAGAGATTGACTCCTCTATGCACTTTGTAGACCCTCAGTGATGATGGACTTAGGCTAGTTTCATTATTAATTATAATGATAATGATAATTATCAATTTTTAGCATGTAGATTTTCACATCCCATAATATCATGATGGGGCCATGAGTTTTGATGGAACTACACTAATTTAATTATTTATTATAATTATAATTATTTATTTTTAGCATGTAGATTTTTAGATAGGTGAAGTGTTCAGCGAAATGTTGGACACACATTGAAATAACAATATTATAGAAGCTTTGATTATATATATATAAAATGTACTTTGAACTAGTCAAATGGTTGCGCCTAGAGGTGCTCCCTAGCTCAGTATGTAAGATATGTTTTCATGTCCTATTACAGTATGTAAACAATTTGACATGGGGATCAAAATACATGTTTATTCCAACATTATGCTTCTAAGAGGAGGAATAGGAATTCTATTTGGGACATAGAATCTGCTTCAGGTGAAAGGGTCTATAATACCACATACATTCAGAGGGTGGTGGTTCTCTATTTCAAGAGCTTGTTCGATGCCCATTCAGGGGTTGATATTCACAACTAACTCCAGGGCTTAGAGGCCTTCCCCAACATGTTCTCGATAAAACTAAATGATGAAGTGGGAAATCTTGTTTCCATTGAAAAGGTCTATGTGGTACTTAAATCTTTTGCGAAGGATAAATGTCTCGACCCTGATGGCTGGACAGTTAAACTATTCTTGTACTTTTTTGATGTCATGGGATTGGATATTTTGAATATGGTAAAGGAATCTCACATCTCAAGTAGGGTCTCTGGGAAATCCACTCCACTTTAATTGCTCCCATCTCGAAATCTTCCCACCTAATTTATTTTTCAGTTTTTTTCCCTATCTCCCTTTGCAACATTTCCTATAAGTTGATTTCTAAGATCATCACTTGTTGGTTAGTTGTATCCCTTTCAACTCATATCTCCCCAAAGTTGTTCCATGTTCTCCCCAACTGGCATATTCACAATGTGGTTGCCATTTCATAGGAATGTATGGACTCAATTCATACATGGAAGAAAGATGCTTTGATTATGGAATTAGATCTCCATAAAGCCTATGACTATGTCGATGGGACTTTCCTGAGATTCATTCTTACAAGGACAGGGCTTTCTGTGATAAATAGAATTGATTGCAACTTGTGTGACATCTGAAAGATTTGTTGTTTTGATAAATGGTTCCCATTCAAATCTCTTTCGCCCTGGTAGAGGACTCAATCAATGTTGTTTTTTATCCCCCTTACTATTCATTTTGGTTATGGATGGTATGCGCTTAAAGATTGGGGAGGCATGCAGGCATTGGGTTTTTTGCTAGGTTCAGGTAATCTGTAGAGTCATAGTCACACATTTTTTTTTTAATGGTGTTCGAACCTTTGGGAAGGTACCTTGAGCACAATGGAATGTATTACACTCTATTCTTTCTAGATACAATGTTGCTTCTTGATTATATACCAATGGTAAAAAGTTTGTTTTTATACATTCTTCTAGAGATGTGGAGGAAATTGAAAAAATTTCCAAAGTTTTTGGGGTTGCGATGTTGCTTTTGGAAAATGGTCTTTCATATATGGGTTCTAGATTGAAACCAAACAATTACAAAATTTCATATTGGCATGGATTATTGGAGAAATTTCAGAAGATATTATCAACAATTACAAAATTATTGATTGGCATTAGTTATTGGAGAAATTTTAGAAGAGATTATGATTATGCTCACATCATTGGCTATCATTAGGGAGTTGATATACGCTTATCCATTCTATCCTACAACAAATTTCAGTGTATTGGATACACCTTTTCTTTCTCCCTTCAAACATCATTCTCCATATTAAAGCTATATTGTCACACTTTCTATGTCATGGTGCCAAGGGGAACATAAATTTCATCAGGTTGGATTGGAAGCCATTTCGATTAGAAAGGAGTATGGTGGATGGGGTTTGATGGACCTAAAGATTTCTGGCTGGGCTCTTTCAATCAAAAGTTCGTAGAGATTTTTTTTGGCAAAGGTTTTGGAAGAAGATTATATCTGACATGTATTTGAAACACAAGACATTAGTGGAGAGGTACAAGCTTGGAGAAATTAGTAAAGGGAAGGGGTCTTATATATGGCACATATTTATTAATATCAGTAAGTGGTTTATAGAGCATATCCATTGGTCCTTTGGTAAGGGGGAAAAATATTGATTTCTGTGGATCTTATTTTGGGTGTATACAATCATCGATATCTCACAACTGATGTCATCAATGCTTTGCACACAAAGGGATTTTTTTCTTTTCTCCACCACATTATGTGCCTTATTCCTCATCTTCATCCTTATCCATCTTAGAAATACGTGGTCAAGTTTGGATTGTCTGGGGAAAATACGAATTTATGGAACCATTATACTGTGTATATTAAGATGGTTAGTCTTTGCATGAAAAATTATGTAGAATTTTTGGCTTGGAGTGGCAGCATGCAAAAAATATCTCTAGTATTTTTGGTTATATATAAATATATCTCTTGTAGGTACAAGTCTTTGATGGGCATATGTTGGTACATAAAGTTATGGAGTTGGAAATTCACTAAAAATAATCATATTTGGATGTCTTGCATGGAGTAATAGAGTGTTGACTTGGGATAATTTATGTAAAAGGGGATTTCATGTACCAAGTAGATGCCATTTCTACAGGGAGGCCCTAGAGGATGTACATCACCTTTTCCTCAAATTTCCTTTTTACTCTGGTTGTTTGGCATTTGGTTCTAGATTTTTCCCAACTCCCTCCTTTAAAATCTTTCACATCTTTAGAAGTTATGTTTCTCTGGTGGTTCAAACTAAGAAGGAAATATAAATCACTTTCCATGTATCTTTCCTGGGAAATTTTGATTAACAAGGAATGCCTTGGTCTTTGATTGCAAGCCTGTGAATTTGAACATGACATGTTTGAACATACAGGTATGGCTTGCAAGTAGGGAGAAGATTAAAAAGGATAACTTGCATCCCATGTTTTTCACATATGACACACAAGTTGATTTTCAAGCTAGTTTATTTGAAAGGGCATCACATGGTTGAAAATGTGGACGTGGTTATAAGTTTCTATTGCATTAACATGGTGGGTTAGGAACTAACACTAGGGTGGATCTCATGGCCATCTAGGGTGATCTGTAATTGATCTAAGACAATTAATAAGGTATTACAGACTCATGTGCATGGATGTGCCCATGTTATTTTGTGCAATGGATCAATAAGATTGTGAAATACATAGGCAATGAAGCAGTAAAAGAAAACATAATAGACAACACATATAAACACAACAAGTTTAATAGGGAGTTCACCCAATACTCTTGGGCTATGTCTCCTAGTCTAACCTTCAGTGGTGGTCTCTCTATTATGCCTTCATAGTAGATTTTTTCCAACAATGAGCTCAATTTGAGTCTTATGCAACAGATACAAATCAGTAAAACTATACTTGGATTCCCCAAGTCTCTGGAGGACACAGACTCTCCTTACTGATTCTTGACCTCTATTCGTCACAGTAGTATGAGCACAATCTGACATTCATACATGAAAGACATTACAGATGAGTGTGCTTGAACCTCTCAAGCCTTCGCTAGAGTACATAGACCCTTTGACTCTCTCTCTCCCTGTCCTAACTCTGGCTTGATGATGCCTTCGCTTCTACAGGTCAACTCGGCTTCTTCTCTTTGCTTTCGACTTACTACCTAATGCTTACTGCTCTACCTCTCTCTCTATTAGTTTGCGACTTTAAAGCCAATCTGCTTCTTGACTGTTCATTTCCACTTCCCGGCTTTCTGGTTCCCATGCCTCCGTTCGTTTGAATCCCTCCATCTTGTGTAATAAATCACTGTATAACACCTCGTAGGGAGGTGGCCACCTATTTCATAACGGATGAGTGTCAGTTCTCTTGGACATATTTGGAACGACCGTTTTTTTGTTACTCCAAGAATGTCCGCGAAATACGACTTTCTGCCAACGCATTATCCTTCTCGGACTTCAAATCTTGTACAATTTTGCTTGTTAACCTCATCAAATCCGGTCATCCATCAGATTGCGTCTCTGCCATCGATCTGGAGCCTCCAAATCCTATGGTCATCATCCATATCGGGAGGATAAGTAACATGATGGTTATCCATCTGATGTGAGCGATTTTCTCTCTCTTCTGCCAGATGCGTGGCAACCATTGTATGGCATCGAGTGGGACTCGGTTGAAACTGCTTACCACTCGAGGCCCTTCTGATATCCTACCGGTTTTTTGTGGGGTCCCACTTCTAACAGAATCAAAACAATATCCATTGCATTTTATGATATTTTCAGTCTGGGTTCTTGTCTCTAATCGCATATCGGAAACGACCCCTATTTCTTGAAATGGCCTCTGAATTTTCTAATTTGCGATAGCGTGCGTTACCATGGGTCAACGGTCTACGTGCTTGATCGACGGTCCTCGTTGCTCCGCGCTAATCAAAAATTGCAACTGTAATGAGGAGACCTCTGATAAGCTTGATCTTCACAAGATTTGTAGCCTTTGGCATAATTTTTGAGGAGTTCATGAGAACTTAGATAGTGTTCTAGGATCCAATTTGGATCACGCCTTCCCACTAAAAAAGCTTTTGGACCACTTGTTGGGTTGTGTTATATTCCTTCCATGACTAGCTCACATAGTTAACTGGGGGATTTGAGGGGTGCAAGTAACCCCACTTTATGGGGTCCAGCGAAGCGCCACGGAAAATTTTGGTTTTGGACCCTATGTTAGGTTGGGCAGACCCACCTATGGTTTTCTACATGATTTTTGCACATGGTTTTCGACGTGATGGTTTTCGGTCCATGGTATTGGATGCTTCAGCATGTATAAATATGTATTATAACATTGAAAGGAACATAATGAAAAATCAAGCTAGTAGTCCCAGTTTTGGGATCTAGGGGAAAATCTTTGTGTATATCTATTTTATGTGTTATGCTCTCACATTCTTTATTTTATGTGTTTTAGAATTCGTATCCAGGTACTTTTTGAATGAGGTTAAAACCTACATTTGGTATCAGAGTTGTTTTGGCTTCAAGGGGAAGCCTTTATTGCTGAGGGGTTTCGCTCGGGCCCGTGGTAGACCCTGTTCAGTGGGAGATCTGCGAGATCGATTCTGGTGGTGAAAGAAGATGGTGAGTAGTGGAAAGATAGAGATCAAGAAATTTAATGGTCAGAGTTTTGAGTTGTGGAAACTCAAGATGGAGGATCTGCTGCTGGATAAAGATTAGTGGATCACAGTAGATCTAGGTACTAAACCAACAAGAGTGTCTGATCAAGAATGGAAGAAGTTGGATCGAAAGGAAAAGAGAACAATACGATTGTGTGTCTCAGATTCAGTATTGCTGAATGTATTAGGGGAAGCTACGACGAAGGCTATGTGGGAAAGGTTAGGGACTTCATACCAATCTAAGTCTCTGGTGAGTAAACTGCTCCTGCGGAAAATGTTGTATAACTTGAGGATGAAAGATGGAGACTCGGTGATAGAGCATCTGAATTCATTTAATACTGTGGTAAGTCAGCTAGCAATTGTTGATATTAAAATTTCAGTTGAAGATAAGTGCATCAGTTTGTTGTGTTCTCTACCAGATTCGTGGGATAGTCTAGT
>APFE030674282.1:0-65580 GCA_000404065.3 Pinus taeda | reverse complement strand
CAGTACTTCCTACCATCTGCAAACAGATGGTCAAACTGAAGCAGTCAACAAATGTCTAGAAACCTACCTTAGGTGTTTTACTTCAGAAAAACAACACCTTTGGGTACAGTGGCTACCTCTGGCAGAATGGTGGTATAACACCAACTATCATGCCACCACCAAAATGATCCATATGAAGCAGTATATGGTCAACTCCCGCCTTCACCTACTTCATATCTCAAGGGCTGCTCAAAAGTCCAAGCAGTGGATCAACTCCTACAGCACCGTGCAACTATGCTCGCCCATCTTCGACAGAATCTTCACCAAGCTCAGAACCGCATGCAGCAACAGGTAGACCAGCATCGCTCAGAGCGCCAATTTCAAGAAGGGGATCAGGTTTTTTTACGGCTCCAACCATATAAGCAAACATCACTCAAAGACAAAGGATGTCAGAAACTCTCTCCCAAATTCTACGGACCATATCAAGTACTTCAACGCATTGGAGAAGTGGCCTACAATTTGGCTTTGCCACCTACTGCAAAAATACATCCAGTTTTTCATGTTTCATGCCTCAAGAAAGTGATTGGGAATAATTGCAGAATTCAGACCAGTCTACCGGAATTGGACGAAGAAGGATCCATCTGGCTTCAACCGGAACAGGTCCTCGACACACGAGTCAAGAAACTGCGCGGCCGCATGATTAAGGAAGTCCTAGTCAAATGGAAAGACACCTCTCCAGAAGATGCAACTTGGGAACCAACCACTATTCTTCAGCAGTTTCCGCAGCTTCAGCCTTGAGGACAAGGCTAGTCTTAAAGGGGAGGGCATGTTAGGGTCCCACCCTAACCCCCTTATTTATGTCATGGGATCACGTCATAGTCAAGAGTCAATAAAGCCCATATTAATAATTGTAAGTGGTTAATCCGCAATTAATAAAGGAACCACAGTTAGTTGCAAATGGGCCGACGGTATTAGTAATAAGTGGTCTTGACCCATGGTATTACTTGTAGGAGTCATATATAAAGGATAGTAACTCCCTACGAGGAGCATCGTGTCTTATTTTTGTAATCGAGCTCTGCTCTATTGGAGGTTGTCCCCTCGAAGAAGCAAGTGAACATTACTCTTGAATAATAAAGTCTTCGCTATTCTGTGTTCTGGATATCTTTTCTTCACATATTCTGTGTTATCGGTCTTTTTTCTTCGCATATTTTGTATTTGGGTATCATTTGCAGGTCAAGAAGCATAACATTATCATGAGTGGCTCATTGATTTTGGAGCTTCTTATCACATGGACAAAAACAAAGCCATGTTTTCTTCTTTAAATGATTGTAACACCAAAAATATATATGTTAGTGATGATAGATCCCTTAGTGTTGTAGGGACTGAAACTGTTCATTTAGACAATCGTCAATTTAATGATGTATTATGTGTTCCAAGCTTATCCTGCAACATTCTATCTGTATATTAGATAACTCATTCAAGTGAAGGTAAAATCATTGAATTTTCACCTCACGATGTTGTAATTAAGGACCTACGAGATCCTAGATAGATTTTAGCTACTGGCATTGCTGATCATTCTACAAGGTTGTATAAGTTTAACAACTTTGGGTCATCAAATCTTCCCTCGATATTTGTTGCTCATAATGATGAAGTGAGCAAACTTTGGCATGAGCGATTTGGTCACTTAAACTATCACTCCATTTAGAGTATATGTAAAGAAAATATGGTGACAAGTCTTCCAATGGTATCTTGCAGAGATGGTGTATGTTCCACATGTGTACTTGAAAAACATCATCAGGATAGTTTTGAAAAACATGCCTCTTGGCACGCCTCAGCCCCTTTACAGCTTGTGCATGGTGATTGCTGTGGTCCACTTCCAATTGTTTCGTCCTCTGGCTACAAGTATTTCTTAACTTTCATTGGTGATTTCTCTAGACGCACTTGGGTATACTTCTTAAAACTCAAGGGTGAAGTATTTAACATTTTCTTGGCCTTTAAGGCCTTTGTTGAAAAATAATCTGGACATCAAATTCTTAAGCTAAGATCTGATAATGGCAGAGAATATGTTAACAACAAACTCATCAACATTTTCACTGAGAATGGAATTCAATTGCAACATATTGTTCCATATACTCCACAACAAAATGGTGTAGCTGAAAGGAAAAATTGCACCTTAAAGGAAATGGCTAATTGTATGCTTCAATCTAAAGGAATTCATCTTAATTTTTGGGCAAAAACAATTAACTTTGCAAATTACATAGTAAATCACACTCCTACTAAGGTTTTAAAGAATATCACTCCAGAAGAAGAATGGAGCTCAATTAAACCAGATGTAAGTCACTTTCGTTTTTTTGGACGTGAAGCTTGGGCCCATATTCCAGATAATAAACATAAATCTTTAGAACCTAATAGTGAAAAATTCATTTCTATTGGACATTATGAAGATGTCAAAGGATATAGGCTTATTCCACTTAATTCCAAAAATGTTATCATTAGAAGAGATGTAAAGTTTGTTGAAAATATATCGGCCTACGAGCCTAGTTCGGAAGATGTGCCACCTCTCTCCTCTACTTCTGAATATATTTCTTCTTCAAATGATGACAGCGAGGATGACAACCCTCCCCTGCCTTCTTAGGATCCTCCTTCAACTCCCAGCTTCCAAAATGGGTATGTTCTACCCAGGATGCAGCAGGTGCTCTTGTTGGTGATCCTACAGATCAACGACATACACATTCTCAATTCGATAGAGCCTCTTCTTTACTAGCTCAAGCTTCAGCGAATTATGATCTTGACACCTTTACAAAAGCTTCAGGCCATCCAAATTGGGACACAGCTATGAATGAAGAATATTGTTCATTATTGGCAAATGATATAGGGATCTTCTTCCTCTACCAAAGGGAAAAAAACTTGTTACATGTAAATGTGTTTACAAAACCAAGTATGGACCAAATGGAAAAGTTAATAAACATAAAGCTCGTCTTGTTGCTAAGGGTTTTTCACAAGTTGAAGGCATTAACTATACTGAAACCTTCTCCCCTGTTGCCAAAATGAACTCTATCCGCCTTGTTCTTTTCCTTGCTGCCTCTTTCAAATGGGAAGTCCATCAGATGGATGTTAAATCTGCCTTCTTGCATGAAGAAATCTATATTGAACAACCTATTGTCTTTATACAAATAGACTCCAGCCTTGTATGTCGGCTTAAGAAATCCCTTTATGGTCTCAAGCAAGCCCCTCAGTCTTGGTATGCCAAAATGCATAGCTTTCTTTTAGAAACTGGCTTTTCTAGGTGTCATTCTGACAATACTGTCTACATCAAGAAAGTGGGCAAGTCTCTTATCATTCTTGTTCTTTATGTTGATGATCTTATCCTTACTGGTAGTGATCCCAACCTTATAAACCATGTGAAGTCCACCCTTAAAAAGAAGTTTGAAATGACAGACTTAGGACACTTGCATTATTTTCTTGGTCTTCAAGTCTTGCAATCCAAGGAAGGTATTTACCTTTCCCAGTCCAAGTATGCCTGTGATCTTCTACGCCAATTTCACATGGAAGACTGTAAGCCAGCCCCTTCTCCCTTTCAGTTTGGAGCCAAACTTTTAGTCACTTGTACTTCCCTTGAAGTTGATGCTACCTTATACCACCAACTTGTAGGTAAAATTTTGTATTTGACCCATACTCGTCATGACCTTTCCTTTGTTGTTGGCCTTATTGCTCAGTTTATGCAAAACCCACATGAAAGTCATTGGAAAGCAACGAAAAGAATACTTCGTTATGTTCAAGGTACAATTCAGTTTGGGTTTCATTAAAGTGTAGAAGCATCTCCTCTATTGGTTGGTTTCATTGATTCTGATTGGGTTGGTGACCCTGATGATCGGAAGTCTATTGCAGGTTATGTGTTCACTCTTGGTTCATGACCTATTACATGGGCTTGCATGAAACAAAGTGCAATTTATCTTTCTTCAGCAGAAGCAGAGTATCGCGGTGTCGTAGAAGCTAGTAACGAAGCCCTATGGCTTCATCAGATCTTGTTAGAGTTTGGCCTTCAGCAGTAGCATCCGACTACACTTCAGTGTGATAATCAAAGTGTCATTCAACTATGCAAAGATCCAGTCCAACATCAACACAGAAAACACATTGAACTGCACATGCACTTCATCGGAAAGCCCATTCATGACCATGATCTTGAAGTGCAATATTGTTCAACAAATGATCAAGTTGCAAACATCTTTACAAAGGCTCTCATAGAGGTGAAGTTTACTAAACTTTGATCTATGGTTGGAGTTCAGGAAGTTGTCACTAAGGGAGGATAGGCTCCAATGCCTCCCTCCTCCTATTGTGTTATATTTTTACATCCTTCAATCCTATCCCAAGTTGTTCTTAAGGGGCGATGTTAGGATATTCAAACACATGGGAAATAGTTAAGTAAACTTGGTCTAGTGTAGAGTTGGTAAAGTGTGTGTCTTTACTATGTACTTTTGTAACTTACAATCTGACGGTCACGATATGTAGTGATCCGACGGTTCATTCTCTCCTCGGTATTACAAACACTTGATCCGTGGCTTAACACCTGATTGGTCCATGATCTCTATTTAAAGAGCATGGAGGGTCATTTGTAGGGTAACCGTTCATGAGATAAGCTTATGTAAATTTTCATTCTTTTATTAATAAATTTCCTGAAGTGGTCACATTGGCTTAGGCCGTGGACTGTTTCCCTCTTTGAGGGTTTTAACCACGTCAAGAATATTGGTGTATTGATCTGTGATCTATTTGTGAGCGGTGTCCTTTAGTGTCATGTCTGAGGAACTTACCCTATAGATTCCTAGACTTCCTCTTCAACTCTCTTGCAAGGTCCTCCTTACAAGGACGGATCAACTTCTCAACCCTATCAGTATCTAGTCATCTACATATAGGAATAAGATAAGAAATTTTCCATCTACCACAATATAGTAGAGCTTGACATATGCTTCACTCTTAATGAAGCCAAGTCCACTAAGATAGGAGTCTAAGTGAGTGTACCAAGTAGGGGGTGATTTCTTGAGACCATAAAGGGCTCTCCTGAGTCTACACACGTGTCCCCCTATCAAATGTCTCAAACCCATCAGGTTGTTCTATGTAAATATCTTCCTCAACCACTCCATTGAGGAAGGCAATATTCACATCCATTTGGTGGATCTTCCACCCTAACTATGCAGTTAATGCTAAAATGGTATTGATGGAGGAGTATCTTACCATAGGGGAAAATGTATCCTTATAATCAACTCCCTCTACCTATGAGAATCCTTTGGCCACAAATATGGCCTTGTACTTCTCAATACTACCATCAGTTCCATGTGTCACTTTGTATATCCATCTAGAACCAACCACTGACTTTTTCTATGGTCTTGGCACCACCTCCCATACATTTTTCTTCATGATTGATTCATACTCATCCACCATGGCATCAACCCACACTAGTTGGGAAGCTTCCTCCTCAAATCAAGAAGGATAATAATCAATGAGTTATGTCATGAGTGCATATAACCAGTCTAAATGTTTGGTGATCTCCTTTGCCTGCGCAAGGATGTATGAGCTCCCACATGCTCTTGTACATCCTACACCAACCCATCAGCCTCTCTAGCTCTATTCCTCCCCTCTCTGGAATATTATAGTTGAGTGGGTTCATCCCCTTGGCCTACTCTTTGCTCCTCCACATGTGGCTACTCCAAAACATACAGAGGCTCTGACTGAGGCTCCTCCTTTGGAGATAAACTATCCTCTTCTTGTGGAATACTTAGCTCTCGCTCTAGGGAGCTTCTCATAGCTTTCCCCTCATCAAATCTAACATCTCTCCTCATCATTTTCATCTCGATTGAGGGAAAATACACCTGATAGTTATGAGGTGCCTCTATGTATCCTACAAATATCCCCATCTCATTTGTAGGCTTCAAATTTTTCATATTATCCTTGTATACATGACAATAGATTATGGCTCCAAAAATTTGAAAATGGGATACATCTAGCTTCCTCCAAGAGAAATCTTCTTCAGAAGTGATCATGCCAAGTATTTTGTGAGGGATTCAGTTGTGCAAATAAATTGATGTATTGCAAGCTTCTTCCCACTATGATAATGGAAATCCTTGATTATGCAACATTGCTCTTGCAGCCCCTACAATGCTTCTATTTTTCGTCTCTGCCTATAGAAATTCCTTGTAGATTCAAACTGCAAACTGTAATATGCTAAAATAATTTACTTGAATTTACTCTACTCATCAGCAGAAACAATAAACGATCAATGAAATCATGAAGCATATAAGAGAAATAATACAATCACACATAACACAATCATTTTTTGAGGACCACAACTAAAAACCCCTGCTATATGTATATTGCATTAGTCAAAGAATCTAGATGAATACAATATGATATGATCGACCTTGATCTCAACCTACACAAGTATTTCCTATCATCTTCCTGACTGACTACCTTTGGCCAATACTTATTCAAATTTCCAAGCCTCCAAGCTCCTAATTCCTTTCATTGTTCCCTTGGGAATTAACCTCTATTTAATGGAGAAATTCCTCAATTATGAATTGTGCAATCCTCATAGGCCTTCCTCTGATTGCATGCACCATCGGTTTAATTTAGATGATTTTACAACTAATAGTACATTGTCCCTGAACTCCAATCTCAACTGGGTCTTTCTATGATTTGACATGTGTTAGTTAACTATGAGTGAAACTTTAGTTTACTTGTTGATCACTACAGGAAAATCCCCACTATTTGATAGGTTACACCCCACTACAATAGGTTACACCCCACTATTACACGTTACATCTCACTACTCCAGTTTACACCCCGCTACTGTAAGTTACACCCCACTATTGGACCTCCCACTAATTCCTCCATCAGTTGGAAATATTTTAACTGAGTTTAACTCAGTGGGACTGAATTAAATAATTACAACTCAAAATAAACTCAATTAGTGCTCCTAATTGTAGGAGAGACTCATGACTCTAGTTAAAACCTCAACTCAAAATAACTGAGCTAACTATGTCAAATTAACTTAGTCAACTATTATAAATTTTCATGAGATGTGGAATTGAGATTTTATTCCCAATTTAATTCAAGGACAAATTAAATTAAGATTTTTCTTAATGTTGTTTTTAATATTTATTTTTCAACACTCCCTCTCAACAAGAAAGGAATTCAACTCTATCTTGATCCAGTACCTTTGGAATGTTCTGCATGCAAATCTTGTTACTGTTTTTGTTGCTACTGCAACATCTGCAACCAAAAAACATCCAAACAAACTAAACTGAATCAACTATGTCTGCAACTGTCTACTAGGGAAACTATGTTTCTATTGACTCTACTACTAAGTATCTTGCTTTGTTGTCAACATTCCTCAATATTTGACTGACATTGATCCTCCTGCTATTGAATATTGTGGGCCCTAGTAGCAAGGTAATGATCCATGAGACAAAAAACACCTCAATGGATCCTACCCCATTTCTGAAACTCTTGGACTAAGGTTTGGTATCGCCCCACCTCACACCTGGAGGTATGGCTGCATGTGCTCCTTTTGCCCACTTAGCTCAAAATTTCCCCCTATTGGAGGTCTCTACTTCAGTGGATGTCTCCACTCGATCTCCTCTCCGCTTCTCTAATTTTGGCTGCTCCACAAATTGTTGAGGTTTCTTCTGAGGCTAGATGTTGAGAGGTCTAACATGCTCCCTCTTAACCACAAATTATCTAGTCTCTTCCTTGCTCTCATACCATGTATAAATTCCCTGTAGATTCAAATTGCAGATTGTAATATGCTAAAACAATTAACTTGGATCTACTCTACTCATCAGTGGAAACAATAAACAATCGATGAAATCACAAAGCATATAAGAGAAAGAATTTAATCACAAATAACAGAATAATTTTTTGGAAAATGCCATAGCTAAAAACCCCTTCTATTTGTACATTTCATTAGTCAAAGAATCTAAATGATTACAATATTCTATGCTCAACCTTGAGCTCAACCTACACAAGTATTTCCTATCCTCTACCTGACTTACTGCCTTTGGCCAATATTCAGCCAAATTTCCAAGTCTCCAAGATCCTAATTCCTTGCATTGTTCCCTTGGGAATTAGCCTCTATTTAATGGATAAAATCCTCAATTATGAATTGTGCAATCTTCAAAGGGCTTCCTCTGATTGCATGCACCATTGATTTAATTTATATGATTTTACAACCAATAGTACATTGTTCATGAAATCCAATCTCAACTAGGTGTAGTATACCTAGGGGGGATAGTATGGGGTATAGAGGGAGGTATCCAAGGGAATAATGTGATAATGGGATGGGCTAGAGTAATAAATAAAGTAGTTAACCCGTATCATGTAAGAGACCAAAAGTAGTTAGCAATAATGTAATAAGCCCATTGTATTAGATAGATGGTATTGAGGGAACTTGTCCTGACGGTGAACCACATTGGTTGGTTCGAAACGCGTTGGCAAAAATCTTTCTTATGTGATTTACGCTGAATCTCTCCTTATAACCCATGGTATTATATGTATGAGGCCTACATAGAGGCTAGAGACTCCCCATTGAGAGATGTCAAGGAATATTGTGTGGAAAAACATATGGCATGTGGATTGTTCTCCTTTCTTAAGGAGTGAATGTATGGTGTTACCCTACCTTAAGGGTTTGATCAATAAAGAAGCATTTCTATTTATATTCAGATATTTTTATTTTTGGTGATTATTTAGAGCTATTGGGTATATTGGTATCATTTTCATATATTTGCAGGTTAGATCCATTACAAGTGGTATCAAATCGGTTTGTTGGGTAAAGCGGAAATTTTATTTTTTATTTTTGCAGGAACTTTTTGGGGTAGCGAGTTTGCAGATCAGATCTATATGTTCTGGTGAAAAATTTGCAGAAGATAATTGCAGATCTGGGTTCTTTGTGAAAAAATACCCAATTTGGAAAAAAAAAATCGGCTGAATCAAAGTCCGGATGAAGGAGATATAGTTGATTTAAAAATCAGCTGTGTTGTAGAAAGTTTTGGGGGTGCCATGTTTCCAGATCAGATATGTATGTTATAGTAAAAAAAAAAATTGTAGAATCCAAGTGCATATCTAGGTTCTTTGCAAAAAAACACCCAATTTCAAAAAAAAAATCGGTCGAATCGGAGTCCAAATGAGGGATATATCGCTGATTTAAAATCAGCTCTTTTTTCAGAAATTTTTGTGACGACGAGACAGTTACATTGCGAATCGGAAATTCCAGTGCCTAGACCAGAATTTCTATTACATAGGAAGATGCAGAATGGTTGTTCCATTTCCGAAAACAAGTCATAATAGGGATTCTAAACAATATTGATTGAGCGGTGGCCATTTTAAATTTTCACCAAGTAGGTGATTTTTTTTATTTTTTTTTTCAAAACCCTCTTCATGGCTTCTAGCAATATGTTTTTAGGAAAAAATGATGGGCTGACTATTGAGAAATTTATACAAGATCAGAAGTGTGAAAATCCATTCTATTGGAAGGACTCCATAGTGTATTATTTGAAAGATTAGGCTGCTATATGGTGGAAATCACTTGACAGTGAGATTCTGAAGCTATGTTGTGCGGACGAAATTGAAAAACTATTTTTGGACATATGGTCTCACACTGGAAAAAAGGAAACCAAAAAACCTAGAAAAAATCTTAATTTTATGGGAAAAGATAATGGTCTGACTATTGAAGAATTCATAAAAGATCTTAAGAAAAACCATCTGAAATCTTGGACAAGTTTCCTATGGCTTACTTTGCAAGAAGAGGATGCCATATGGTGGCACTCACTTGGCACCAAGGTGTTCGAACTTTCAGATGAGGAATTTGAAAAAGTCCTTTTGGACAAATGGTCTCATATTAAGAAACAGGGGAATGAGACATGTAAGGTGTTATTTTCTATTGGTATATCCTTATTACATGTTCATGGATATATTCAAAAGGAGAAGATCATTGTGTCTATAAATCCTAGTTGCAAGCAAAATTTTATAAATGTTAATTTTTCAAAAAGATTACAAATTCCAGCTAAACAAATGGAGCACACATAGGTTAATAATGAGCAGGTGCAAGTTTTTAAAGGTTTGAAGATTTCTATGGACAAGTATGTATTGCATTATGATTTTTATGCTTCAGATATGGCTAATGTGGATGTTGTTTTGGGATACCCTTGGATGGAATCTGTGAGTACTATCAATATTAATGTGCAAAAGAAATTCCTGAAGCTCTGGTATAAAAAGAATAAAATTACATTATAGGATATTTCCATCAATAAACAGGTAGAGTCCATGGAGGCTGGAGCAGAAGATGTTCTAGGGATTGACACATCAAATGATGAGACCTTGATGGTCGACAAGCAAACACAAACATCAAAGCAGGTATGAGAAAAATAGGTAGAGTCCAAGGAGGCTAAAGCAAAAAATGTTAGAAGTACAAATACATCAGATAAGGAATCCATGGTTGAAGTAATATTGGAAGATAAGCAACAACAATAGATGCCACAACATGTACTAGATACCAATCAAGCTCCATTAGGTGGTGAATTAAAGAAAGATACACTATTGGTTAAAACTTCAGCATATCACCACCCACATCACCCTACAAGAAATCAACCTACAAGATGGCAGTGAATCAACAATAAGGACAACAACCCCCGCATGACATATAGTGAGGGGCGACGATCCACCCACAACACATCAACACAGAAGAGCCGCCAGGGTCAACTTCCATCTCAAGTGAGTGAGGTACCAGCTAGATCGAGGGATCACCTTTCTGTTGGATGGCTAGATGCACGTGCATGGTACCAGTGGACTACTCGTTTGAGTAGATCTTATTATTTGTGTTCTTCTTATGTTTCGAGGATGAAACATGTTTAAGGGGGTGGAATGTAGAATACCTAGGGGGGATAGTATGGGATACATAGGAAGGTACCCAAGTGAGTAATGTAATAATGGGATGGGCCATAGTAATAAATAAAGTGGTTAACCCGTATCATGTAAGGGACCACAAGTAGTTAGCAATAATGTAATAAGCCCATTGTATTAGATAGATGGTATTGAGGGAAACCATGGTAATGACCCATGGTATTTTATGTATGAGGCCTATATAGAGGCTAGAGACTCCCCATTGAGAGATGTCAAGGAATATTGTGTGGACAACCATATGGCTTGTGGAGTGTTCTCCTTCCTTAAGGAGTGAATGTATGGTGTTGCCCTACTTTAAGGGTTTGATCAATAAAGAAGCATTTCTATGTATATTCAGATCTTGTTATTTTTGGTGATTATTTATAGTTATTGGGTATATTGGTATCATTTTCATATATCTGCAAGTCATATACATTACACTAGGTCTTTCTCTGATCTGACATGCGTGAGTTAATTATGAGTGAATCTTCAATTCACTGGTTGATCACTGCAGGCAACACCCCACTATTCGATAGGTTACACCCTACTACTGTAGGTTACACCCCACTACAACAGGTTAAACCCCACTACTACAGGTTACATCCCACTACTGGACCTCCCACTAATTCCTCCATCAGTTGGAACTAGTTTAACTCACTTTAACTTAGTTGGAATTAATTAAATCATTACAACTCAAAATAAACTAAACTAGTGCTCCTAATTGTAGGCGAGACTCTACATTACTCTAGTTAGACCCTCAACTCGAATTAACCGAGTTAACTAAGTCAAATTAACTTAGTTAACTATTATAAGTTTTCATGATATGTGGAACTATAATTTTATTCTCAATTTAATTCAAGGAAAAATTAAATTAGGATTTTTCTTGATGTTATTTTTAACATTTCTTGTTGTTATTTTCAATACCGCCACCACATTTTGTTTTAGTTTGTCGAGTGAAATCAGTTATCTTCTAATACCTTCCTTCATACAAAATTCTTTGAATACAGTAGATATAAATTCTCCTCCATTGTCACTTCTCATGAATTTATTTTCTTTCCAATCTCATTTTCAACTAATGCTTTGAATTCAACAAATTTTTCAAACACTTCATCTTTCTTCCTTGTAAAATAGATCCAACACTTTTGTAAAATTAATATATGAAAAATTACATAATACATGTTCTTTGCAACTGACATTGTAGTAAGTAGTCCACACACATCTTAGTGGACTCACTCCAAGATGACTCCAACTCTGTTATCTCGACCCTGAAAGTAGGATTTCACCTATTTCCCAAGGGTGCATCCTTTGCAAACATTATGTTGGTGAGGAGTGCATTTTGGAAGTCTTGCACGGTGATTTGCTACATTATTTTCAAAGCTCCATGGTGTAGGTGATCCATGCGCCTATGCCAGTGTTATCCAACATCTCGACTTTGAATATGTTTTGCTTTTCTGCTCAATGCAACGCATGCATCCACTTCTAGCTTCTAGAGATTTTTCAGTGTAACACCAATTTATTTTAATTTTCTAGTAGCAAAATTTGTCAACAAAGATTTCCCTTTATTGAACACCACATCATATCCTTTTTCCTCCAATATAGCTACAAAAATCAATTTTTTCTTTAGCCCAGCCACATACATTACATTTTTCAGTTGAAGATGGGAGCCTAACTCCCTCTTAAAGGTGACAATACCAATCCCTTTGGTACTATACCTCCCATCATCTCCAATTTTTATGTGTAATTGTAGGTCCTTCTCCTCTAGGTTGTTGAAGAACTCCTTAGATCCTCTCATATGAAATGAAGCTCCAGAGTCCAAGTATCATACACACACACCATACACTACCTTGTATAATACTTTCTATGCATGCAATGAGAGTGAAATCCAATTCGAATTGTGATGTGAGAGAATCACCTCCTACATGCTTCTTCCCATATTTCTTGTGTGGCCATGGTGGCCTGGGTGCAGGCAATATACACAACCTCTCAAACCTGGCTACAATTTCTTCAATATCTGGTTGAATTTGTCCTTCTGCATCAATTGGTGTCTCAGTCATCTATTGACAGCTTCATGAGTTTTCCTCTGATCCACTCTAGCCTTTCTTATCGGCGCTTTAATGCAATAGGCATGTTTTCTTCCTTGGGACTATAATTCCATAGGAATTATAAAGACAGACTATCATTGCTTTCAAACAAGTGATAATGCATTTAAAACGCAATGAAAACAGTCGTGACTTTTCTTCGTTCCAAAGGAACAAAGCAACACAATACACAGTCGCAGATTTTCTTTTCAAAAGGAACAGAATACACTATCAGCGCTTTAATATCACTATATTGTTAATTCTAAAGAATTAACTCTCGGCGCTTTATATTTCAACTGTGTGTTGAAACACAATTAACATTATCAGCGGAATTTTATTCCAAAGGGTTGGAACAACACAATCAGCGCTTTAATATGGTGATTCCCTGATGCGATATGCCACATGGCTATCAGCAATCACTATTAGCGATTCTGAAAGTCCACACAATAGGCTCCTCCCGCTTCAACCTTGCAGTGCAATAGCCTTGCGGACCCGAAAACTTATCAACCCAATATATATATAGTATTTTGGGTCCAGGCTTATCGGGGTTAGGGCTTCAACAGTTCCACAGGTATTTCTAGTCCACTTGGGATTATGCGATGCGATCTTAGTTTGGACCCGATACGGGAATGAACCAGAACTTATAAAATTTTAAGTCCAGAACCGTGATGCGACTAAGTAATTTCACAAATTCTCTGTGTAAAATAGAGTTTCTGCTTGGAAGCCCAAAAATGCGTGTAAGAGGAAATAGATGCGCCGATATATGGTAAACAACCGAAAGGGCCTAAGCTTAAGTGTTAGTTGGGAAACAAAGATTGAATCACCATTAATAAAATGTAGGGAATAACAGAACTAGAACTGACATAAGCATAAAAAATAATAGTTTAACAGAGAACCATCAATCAGATGCACAGAAAGAGTTTTTGTCAATGATAATTCTTTCGGGCACGACCTCTCTCTGAGCGTCCCGTTATTTTATTTA
The DNA here is from genome assembly GCA_000404065.3 of Pinus taeda. Taxonomy (NCBI): domain Eukaryota; kingdom Viridiplantae; phylum Streptophyta; class Pinopsida; order Pinales; family Pinaceae; genus Pinus; species Pinus taeda. The sequence continues at coordinate 51,615 of APFE030674282.1, read as the reverse complement.
TAATCAATAGATAAAGCCTTCTCGGCCATTATCCTTTACAAAAACATGCTTTTACATAGAGTGATTTAAAGCGTAAAGCTTTGTTATAACTTATCCATAAGCGATTATTTTAGCATGATTTATTCTTAATTCTATTCTTATCCTAAACTAGGAAACCATGGAAATCGCTGGCTAAAGTACCAAACTCCCTTGCCTATAGATTTTTTTTGGATTTTTGGAATAAGTTTGAAGATTTTCCCTCCAAGTCAAATGCTTCTGCATTAGACTCTTGAGGACAAAATTCTTCATGGGCTCCTGTCCATGAGTTCATCTACAGAACTGCCCAATTTCTGTAGCATGTCTTCTATAACCCAAGTAGCTTCAGTGGTTGGCTGATCTTTCCACTTTACCAAATAAGGGAAGTATTCTTGTCCCCTTGTTTTCTTAAACACGTTCTTGTCCAGAATTCTTTCTAGCTGCAAATTCTTGGTTGTGGGTAACTATTTTACCCAGACAATCTCTTGGATCTCTTGATCTTGTGTTGTATCATCTGCAGTTCCACTTTCATACTTGTACAGGTTTGCAACATTAAAAATTGGTGATATCCCAACATCATGGGGTAACTCAATCTCATATGCATTTGCAGAAAACTTTCTCAATACTTTGCATGGTCCAATTTTCTTGAACTTCAATTTATTATACTCCCTCTTTGGAAACCTCTCCTTTCTGAGATATGCTAAAACCAAATCGCAAACTTCAAAGTTCACCTCTCTTCTCCTCATATATGCTCTGGTTTTGTACTTGATGTTTCTATCCTACAGTTGCTGCTTCACTTGTTCATGTATTGCTTGCATTTCTGAAGCAAAATCTTCACCCTTTGCACTTCTCATCTCTTCTTTTCCCAAATTACTTAATTCAGATATTCCTATTGGATGCATTCCATAAACAATATGGAATGGACTCTGTCTTGTACTCCTGTTAGGTGATTCATTATATGCATATTCAGCTTGTGCTGACACTTTATCCCATTGCTTTAGATGTTCTGCAGTAAGGCTCCTTAAAATATTGCCTAAACTCTTGTTCACCACTTCAGTTTGTCCATCAGTTTGTGGATGATAGGCAGAACTGAAACTTAATTTAGTTCCCATGTTCTTCCATAGTGTCCTCCAGAAATGCCCAACAAATTTGGAATCCCTGTCTGAGACAATACTTTTGGCCAACCCATGCAATCTTACAATCTCCTTAAAAAACAAATTAGCAATGTGAGAAGCATCACTAGTTTTATAACTTGGAATAAAGTGTGCCGTTTTTGAAAATCTATCCACTACAACAAAAATTTAATCATTACCTCTTTGAGTCTTTGGTAAGCCCAACACAAAATCCATACTTACCATATCCAAAGGCCTATCTGAAATTGGTAATGGGATATACAAACCTATGTTTTGGATCCTTCCCTTTGCATATTGACATATTTTGCAAGTTCTCACATACTTCTCCACTTCAGATTTCATTTTCAGCCAGAAATAAAATCTGTTCAACTGTTCAAAAGTCTTCTCTATGCCAAAATTCCCTGCAAATCCTCCACTATGTTTTTCTTTGATTAAATTCTCCCTCATTTAATAGTTTGGTATGCACAGCTGATTTTTCTTAAATAACATCCCATCTTGTAAGAATTAATCCAACCATCTACTTCTATCCATCAAAATAGGATTTTTACAACCCTCAAATGCCTCTTTAAAATCTGAATCGGTCTCATATAATTCCTTAAGAAAATCAAAACCCAACACTTGGATTTGACTCTCTTAAAGCAATACATTTCTCCTACTTAAGGCATCTGCAACTTTATTTGATTGGCCATTTATATGTTTTAAAACAAAATGGAAACCTTGAAGATATTCTACCCAGTTAGCATGTTTCTAGCTGAGCTTTGGCTGCTGCATTATAAACTGTAGTGCATGGTTATTCGAATAAAGGATGAATTCCTTTGACATTAAATAATGCCTCCATTTCTTCAAAGACTTCACAACTGCGTAGAACTCCTTAACATAAGAAGAATACTTCTTTTTGGAATCATTTAGCTTCTCACTAAAGTAGGCTATAGGTCTGTCCTCCTGGCTTAAAACACCTCCAATTTTTTCTCCGTTGGCATCACACTTCACTTGGAAAGGCTTACTAAAATCAAGTAAAACCAAAATAGAATTTTTAGTGATTTTCTTCTTTAACTCTGAAAATTCTTTTCTGCTTCAGTAGTCCATCTAAATGGTTGTTTTTCCTTCTTTATGGTCTCAATAATAGGTGCATTAATCTTACTAAAATTCTTCATGAATTTTCTATAAAAGATAGCAAGACCATGACAACTTCTTACCTCAAAAAAGCTCTTGGGTGAAGGCCACTCCATGATTGCCTTGATCTTTTCTAGATCCATCTTCAGCACTTTAGCAGAAATAACAAAACCCAAGTACACTAGCTCTTCTTTCATGAATGAACAGTTCTTCAAATTCACTAATAATTTCTCCTGTTGCAGCTTTTGTAAGACAATTCAAATGCCTCATATGCTCCTCCTTAGACCTGTTGTAAACTAATATATCGTCTATATATACTATTACAAATTTACGAATGAAATCTTTAAAAACTTCATTCATGAGTCTCATAAACATACTTGGTGCATTTGATAACCCAAAAGGCATTACTCTCCACTCATATAATCCCTCATTTGTCTTAAAAGCAGTTTTCCACTCATCCCCTTCTCTTATCCTTATCTGATGATACCCACTTTTAAGATCTACTTTTGAAAAATACTTTGCTCCACTCAAGCAATCCATTAAATCTTCAATTCTAGGCAAAGGAAATCTGTACCTGATTGTGATTTTATTTATGGCTCTTGAATCTGTACACATTCTCCAGCCTCCATCTTTCTTTGGACTCAACACCGTTGGTATTGCGCAAGGACTCAAACTTTCTCTGATCAACACTTTGTCAAGCAATTATTGCACCTGTTTCCTAACCTCTTCATTTTCTGTAGGAGTCATTCTATAAGCTTCTTTGTTAGGTAGACTTTCTCCAGGTATCAAATCTATATGATGGCTGATTCTTCTAATGGGTGGTAATTCATTAGGCAAATCATCAACAATAATATCACAATATTTCTCCAACATTTCTTGACTTTCAATGGGTAAATCAAAAACTTTAGTAGAAGTCATTATTACCTTGGGCTTGCAAATTACAGCAAAATTTACCTCATTTTATTCAATTTGCTTCAAGTATTCCTTTCCTCCAAGTAACAAAGTTTTTGGATCAGTCCTCTTTCCTGGTACATCTTCTTCTTACTGAGGCAGCAACGTATGATTGACACCATCCTTTCCAAACTTGTAGGTCTTTCTTTTTCCATCATGCATGACTCCTCTATCATATTGCCAAGGTCTTCCAAGCAATATGTGACACACATCCATTGGCATCACATCAAATACAATTTTATCTTTATACTTTCCCACCTGAAATTCCACTTCACATTGTTCATTTACCAACAGTTGATGTCCCTTCTGCAACCATGACACCTTGTAAGGTGTTGGATGTTTCATTGTTTTCAGCTTCAATTTCTTCGCCACTTCTGTAATGACCAAATTATCAGTGCTGCCACTATCAATGATCATCTGGCAACATTTCCCTTGGACCTTACACACAGTTATGAATAAAGTCTTTCTTTGTGATGGTTCAACCATCTCCTTTGTTGTCTTGAGTAGAACTTTATTAACTACCAAAGATTCTCCTCTCTCTGGTATATTTTCTTCTTCTGCCACTGCTATTTCTGTTGCTTCTCCCTCAGCTTGAGCAACAATGGCATTCCTCTCATTTGTTTATGCATTCTCTTGGCTCTCAAAAGCTCTATGTCCCAACTTGGTACATCTATATCATCTTATTTCTCTTCCTCTTCCTCTGCCTCCTCTTCCTCTAGAAAAACTCCCTTTGCCTCTTACATCACCTCTTGTGGGTGCATGTTGAGTTGAGCTGCTGCTAGCTCCATCTTTAGGTACTATAGATCTTCCTCTACCACCTTGACTTCCCCTTCCTCGGAAAGTACCTCTCCCTCTGGTAGACTGCTTCCTCATTAGTTTTTCTTCAGCTTTCAGTGTTATCTGATAAGCTTCCTCTATTTCTTTAGGAGACAGTAGACTTATCTCATCTTAAATGTCCATCCTGAGACCATTCATATATTTAGCCACCTTCTCATCTATATCCTGGGCTTCTCCATCTCTTATGATTACCTTATAGAATTCCTTTGTGTATTCTTTCACTATCATAGACCTCTGTCTAAGATTCTGCATCTGTCTGAACAAGGTTTATTGATAATTACTTGGAAGAAACTTACTTCTAAGTTTTGCTACCATCCTGCTCCAATTCTTAATTGGTTGCTTGCCAAGTCTCTTCCTTTCTACCCGCACACCATCCCACCAAAGTGCTCCATGGCCTTTTAACTTGGTGACAACAAACTTGACTTTCTTCTCATCTTCTGTTGCTTCATAGTCGAAGAATTTCTTCATGCCATTAATCCAGTCTATTAATTCTTATGGATTCATTCCTCCTTCATATATTGATACCTTGGTCTTTGGCCTAGTCATGGATCTCAACACTGACTAAAAGAACCTCATCTCAGGAGTAACTGCTACAACTTCCTCCTCTACAGCTTCAACCTGTGGTTCACTAACATCTCCATCATCTATGTTCTTGCCTGTTGTTAATGCATCCAATCTAGATTGCATCTGTTGCACAGCTTCCATTACTTTAGCGTTTGTGACAGGCCGTCCTCTTCCACCACATCCTTGTCCTCTTCCAAATCTGAAAGCCATAGTAACTTTCCTTCTCCTGCTTCTGAGATTCAATCCAATGTTAGTTGGCTTCTCTGATACCACTAATGGTGGCCTAAGTGCAAGCATTATAAACAAACTCTCAAACCTCGCTACAATTTCTTCAATATCTGGTTGAATTTACCCTTCTGCATCAATTGGCATATCAGTCATCTATTGATGGCTTCATGAGTTTTCCTCTGATCCACTCCAACCTTTCTTATCGGTGCTTTAATGCAATAGGCTTGTTTTCTTCCTCGGGACTATAATTCCATAGGAATTATAAAGACAGACTATCGTTGCTTTAAAACAATGATAATGTGTTTAAAACGCAATGAACAAAATCGTGGCTTTTCTTCATTCCAAAGGAATAGAGAAACACAATACACAGTCGCTGCTTTTCTGTTCAAAAGGAACAAAATACACTATCAATGCTTTAATATCACTATATTGTTAATTCTAAAGAATTAACTCTCGATGCTTTATATTTCAACTGTGCATTGAAACGCAATTAACATTATCGGTGGACTTTTATTCCAAAGGGTCAGAACAACATAATCAACGTTTTAATATGGTGATTCCCTGATGCGATATGCCACGTGGCTACCAGCAATCACTATTGGCGATTCTGAAAGTCCACACAATAGGCTCCTCCCGCTTCAACCTTGCGATGCAATAGCCTTGCGGACCCGAAAACTTATCAACCCAATATATATAGTATTTCAGGTCCAGGCTTATCGGGGTTCAGACTTCGGCAATTACATAGGTCTTTCTAGTCCACTTGGGATTATGCGATGCAATCTTGGTTTGGACCCGATATGGGAATGAGCCAGAACTTATAAAATTTTAAGTCCAGAACTCTGCTACGACTAAGTAATTTCACAAATTATCTATGTAAAACAGAGTTTCTGCTTGGAAGCCCAATAATGCGTGTTAAGAGGAAATAGATGCGCCGATATATGGAAAACATCCCAACAGGCCTAAGCTTAAGTGTTAGTTGGGAAACAAAGATTGAATCACCATTGATAAAATGCAGGGAATAACAGAACTGGCACTGACATATGCATAAAAAATAACAGTTTAGCAGAGAACCATCAATCAAATGCACAAAAAGAGTTTTTGTCAATGATAATGCTTCCGGGCACGACCTCTCTCTGAGCGTCCCGTTATTTTATTTATAATCAATAGATAAAGCCTTCTTGGCCATTATCCTTTACGAAAACATGCTTTTACATAGAGTGATTTAACGCGTAAAGCTTTGTTATAGCTTATCCATAAGCGATTATTTTAGAATGATTTATTCTTAATTCTATTCTTATCCTAAACTAGGAAAGCATGGAAATTACTGGCTAAAGGACCCCACTCCCTTGCCTGTAGATTTTTTTTGGATTTTTGGAATAAGTTTGAATATTTTCCCTCCAAGTCAAATGCTCTTGCATCAGGCCACTTGGTTACATAGTGTCCATATTCATAGAAGTGAAAGCATTTAATTTTACTGAGGTCTTTCTTCTTGCCATGGTTCTCGCTGGGTTCTTCCTCACCTTGGGCCTTCTTGCCTTTAGCAATCTATCCCTAGCCAACTAGAGAAAAATATTCTTCCTCATCAGATCTAGATGTGATGCCATCTCTAGTGTTTCTTCTAATCTCCTCTTGCACCAAATTAAACCAAAGTCTCTCCTAATCTGGTAGCTTATCTCTTCCATTGACTAAATCCTGATAGTTATTCCAGGATTTCGAAAGGCCAAGGAGTTCTAAGCTCACAAGTTTAGTTCATGGTATATTTTCTCCTACTCCTCCAATTTCATCTTGAACGTGAGTGAATTTGGATAGGTATTGAGGAATGGTTTCATTTTTCTGCATTCGAATGCCCCTAAGTTTATCTATCAACGCCAATTTCTTGACATCACTGCTGCTCTGGAATAGATCTGTGAGATTTTTCCACATTGCAAAAGGAGTCCCCTTTCCATGCAAGCTCAAAACCACATGATCTCTAATGCCCTACAGAATAATCCTCCTAGTTTTTTCTGTCTTTCTTTCATTGAGAAATTTCTTGTGCATCTAATGTTGTTGGTTTTGGAATACCAGTTTGTGTGTATCCGCATTCTCCATTTTCATCGAGGACAACTTCCATCCTGTCTTTCCAAGCACAAAAATTTGAGGTGTCCTCTAATGCATACTCAAGCCTCAATCCATTAAAAGACATTGTTCCTGCACTAAAGAGAATCTACACCAAAAAATCTGCAAATCTAAATTTATCTGAGAGAAGATCTAGAAAAATGTTTCTATATAGTCTTTTGTAGCTCTGATACCAAGTATAAATGGAAAAAAAATTGCTACTGCTAATGAATTCGAACTGAAAACAAGAGACACAAATTTCTTATATAATTTTGTGGAAAGGAAAACACACAATAGAAACACGTGCAATAACATGAAACCATCAAAACATAATAAACACAATGATTTTACAGTGGAACCCAACTGGGAAAAACTCCTCTGGTGCTTTCCATTAATTCAGATGAGAATATGGTTCAATTACAATGACGGCTTCACACATGAAACACACCCTGCACTGCAATTCTGATCTCATGCTCACTGGCCTACTCTAACCAACACATAGCCAAAATAGGCCTCTTCTTTCCTCCTATTTCCTTGGACAATCCTTGCAGAAATTAACCCCCAAAAAATAGGATAATTCCCTATTTCCTTGTGATTAATATTGAAGCAATTGATCATCTCCTCAATGCAAAAACTTTGTACACTCAACTAGTATACAATTGATAATCACAAAGTGCCCTTTCCTCCACTCCAACTAGGAAATTCGAATTCCATGCATGAATGGGACTATTTTTAGTAGATTGGTCAATTAAATGAGACATCGGTGAGTTAACAATAGTTATAACTACTCAACTGAACTCATACTGACTCTACTAAATATTGGAGCTTAGTTAACTGAGTTTAACTAACAATAACTCCACTATATCGCTAGATTTTAGCAATCAACCCATACACAACTCTACTTCTAGCCTACAACTCGAATTTACTAATTTAACTAGGAGACAAGGCCATGTCACTCTAGCTAACTGCAATCCAAGTTATCCTACCGATGTGGCAAATCGAATTTCTCCATTTCACTAAGACACAAGTCAAATTAATCCGTTTCTTTGTACAATTTTAACATTGTTGGACCCGACCATTAAGGAGATATATCCATAAAATTTTGTCCAAATCATAAGCAAAAACACTACAAATTATATCGCCACTAGCATGTTTCTTATGGAGAGGTGTCCTAACATTTTTTGGACATCTTATGCTACAAATTGTATTGAATTAATGTTAAAGGATATAGGGAAAATTCCTTTTGTCGGGGATATTGTTGAATCATCCGAGACTACAACACAATTTATATATAATCATGCATATATGCTTTGCTTGATAAGAAGATTCACCAAGAACAAGGATTTGGTTCTTCTTTCCATTACATAGTGCACCACTAGCTTCATATCTCTTCAACCTCTCTTGACTTCAATGTGGGATGTGAAGAGAATGTTTCTTTTAGAGGAGTGGTATATTTAATGTTGTAGTCACAAATCAGAGAGGGGGTCATATGTAGTCTAGTTTCATATGAGGAGAGATTTTGGGTAAGAGTGGAGGATGTGTGTACCATTATCGAACCTTCAGTAAAGGTTCTTTGGTTAGTTGACTAAGATAAGCCTACAATAGGTTGCTTTTATGAGGTCATGGATAGGGATAAAGAAGTTGTCCATGTCTATTATGAGAAAAGGAGGATGAGGGGTTTCATAAATGATTATTGATAGGGAGATTGATTTGATGAGTCATGGAACGTTACACTCCATCTTGCCATTCATGTTATAGGATCTACCTCATCGCCACATTTTCCTACCGGTTTGGTTTTAGATTTGATGCTAAAGTGGTGGATGGATTCCTCACTTGTGTTCAAAATATGGTTCCATTTCTACAAGAATGTGCACATATTTCTAAAGAAATGGAGATATATATAATGATAGATGGAAATGTGGATTTGACAAGCTTATCCACGATATGAATACCAAAATGTCACGCAAGCTAAATTTTATTTCAAATTTTATTGTCTCTTTACACTATAATTGAACTTCCAACTTTAAATGTTTTTTCTTCTGCTTCTATTTTTTTGTAGATTCTTTGTGGATAATCTTTCGTGCAAGAGTAACCAATTTCCAAATTCTTTCCATTTGAGTGCTTAGTCAAATATGTAGCTCCTTTAGATGCAAGTACAATTAGAGTGTATTTTGAAGAGATGCATACCAAGAAGTTCAATAGGTTAAAAAAATTCAAATAAAATTTTTGAGTTCATTATAATTATAATTTATTATTTTCGTAATTATTAATTTATAATTTATGAAGCTCATATAGTTTGGTGTCCCAACTCTTTAATTGCATGCTCTATGTACATACTATAATATTTTATTTAGGGCAAGGGAACTTCAAAAGCACCTAATGTGGATGTCATATCTTTGGATGGAATTGATATCATGGCTACATGAAGGTTTGAGGTTGAGAGGCTTGCAATGGAATCAATCCCTAATTGGTTAGAGGAGGAGGTAGTAGTTGTAGGGGGGAGAGAGGTAAAGGAGGAAGAGGAGGAGGAAACACCACCTAACATGGTCACCAATAGAGGATATGAGAGTCTATCGCTTACTTCTTCTTCCAAAGAATGGCATAGTACAATGCCAGCCCCAAGGCCTTCTTCCTCTAGAGGAAAAACCAATACCTTTGCTCATAAAAGAGGTAGAGGACATCACTGGTTTAAGTATCTAATTTCATTACAAATGACTCATGATAATGAGATACATTTATTATATTTTTTATTTATATTTTGAGGCTAAGTTAGGACTCAAGGTTGATGATATGATTCACTATTGATGTGTGATGTAGCACTAAACATCTTATACATCTAATATATTATCTTACTTTTCATATTTATGTGGAATTGCATTTGTTTGGTGTAGTGGATGCTTTAAATGCTAATTTTTTTTTTAAAGAATAAATATTTTTACATTTTTTTATAACTTTTGTTGATTTTTTTTATTTAAAAAAAAAAATTTACAATTTTTTGTATTTCTAGACCCTTGCTAATTTTAACAAGATATTGATGTCAACAACATTGGCTACTATTTGCAGTTTGTGAAAGAGTTCCATAAAAGCATTTTTTCCTCAGTGCTAAGTAATGAAAAAAAATGCTTATCTCTAATTTTTCTTCACTTACCCTAATTCTCAATTATTTCCGAGAGATTTACCTATCAATTCATATTTATAACATCAATTCTACTCACTAACCTATGTTTCCTTTTACTATACTATAAATCCGATTTCATTTAGCCCAAAAATAATTCCTTAGACTCTTCCATTTCTCTCTAAAACATCAATTTAAATTATTTTAAACATCTTTAAATTGTACTCTTAACCTTCTCTATATCCATCATTAAAAAACAAATATAACATAAAATATTTCTTTTTAACCCAATACAAATGCCCAAACCAACATTTCTCTTTATTAAGACAAACCTGAGACAAACCTGAATTACTTTTTAAAAATTAGACTAAATCCCTTTTCAACACTTACATGAAATCTATATACACTTTCATAAACCTAGGTTATAAACCATAAACCAAATAATAAAAAATATATGAAAAATTAAGAACAAATAATCACCACACTATAAAATAATATTGGTTAACCTTATTTCTTCTTCCTTTGACTTGAAGATGGAGAGAGTATTGACCGAGACAATTTAAGAACAAATAATCATCACACTCTATAAAATAATGTTGATTAATCGTATTTCTCCTCCCGCTGTCTTCTAGTTGGACAGAGTTTAAGATGGAAAGAGTATTGATGGAGGCGTGTTCCACTACATGGGGGAGGTTTGGTCTGTGGATCTAATTCTAAGTGGATCTCTATAGGTTTTGTAGTTTAATTCCAAATAAGAATATATATTTTTAAAATGGCTCTAATCGAGATTTGTTCAGTTAAAAAAAAAGAAATTGGTTTTGTGCTTTATTTTCAAAAAGTGTCGACCGAGACACCGGAACATAATAAGCATTAGAAGAGCTCGAATTGAATTCTAAGCTGAAGGTGAAAACAGGAACCGTATTTTAATCCAAAGCTACGAATTTTGAGCTGTTATCTCTCGGAGACAGATAGTGGTGTAATGCGACGAATATTTGGATATATTTCTTAAAATTACAGTGTCTCAGTGCAGATATCTTTTTTTTAATATTTTCTGTGTTTTTTTGTACGGTTTTGTGGTGATATATATATATATTTTCTTGTACTAATGGATATGTTTGGTTTTTAGTGGTGATATCTTGTTTGTTTCGTTTAGTTATTAGATTTTAGATTTTTATGATTTATATGGATAATAAGATTGTTTTTAACATTACATAATTGATGTTTTAACCATTTTGGTCACCCTTCTCTTCTAACTTAAATAGCAAAAAACAAAGAGCAAATTTTCCTAAATATAATCATTGATGTAATGATTAATATCCAATTCCAATAGCAAAACTGTAACTGAAAATCTCAAAATTTAGAAAGACACTATATCATTAAAACCCTTTTTCTACTGGAGCAGAAAACGTAAAAAGATATGGATATGCAAAGAACAAAGCCACCCATCTACCAGGTAATTGAAGTCGTATGAACAAAAGAAAAATATAAATCTAACCAAAGCATTCAAGATCGTTGCCAATCAAGAGAAAAGCAGTTACTGTACAAGCGGGTGAAGGTGCAACCGTATTCCCTTGTTGGCATCTTCCTGGCACCATGTATGAAAATCCTCTGTTACTTACATTCTTTTATCCGCACGGAAAACGAATCGAACATTTTGTGGTGGGAAAATTTGCTGTAAGGTACTTCATGTTTATACATGAATGGATGGAAGAAAAATAGGAGACACAAATACAGATCAGGTGGAGGCCAACACCATTTATGTTTGCAAGACATCAAAGAATGAAGGCAAAGAAATCATTAGAGTGCTCTGTTGATAGAAGCAAATCTTCCAAGTAATCGCTCCCAAGGTCTTGCAACTCTACAACAGGGGAGTCTAAGGCTAAGCATATGTTACCACTCATTCGCACATCCTTAATCAGCCCGCAGGCACCACTGGGTAAATTCTTCGGATCTGATGCAGGGCTTTCCATTAATGCTGACTCTACCTCTTGCACTTTATCACTGCTTCTACTTGTACTACTCTCTCTCATTCTTTTCTGCCGCATGGTGGTCACTCCATCATGTTCTTCTGCAATATATTTCTTAAAATCCGCTGCAAGAGAGTCTACATCTGGTGCCTCCATTTTGTTTCTTGATTCGAAATGATCATCACAGACTTTGATGCGTTTCTGCCGAGAAGATATAAGTTTAGAGGTGCATCTGTAATTAGTATCCGCCAAAGCCTTCGTCACAGCATCGACAGGAAAGTTTAAAGACGCCCGTTTTCCACGACTGAGAAGAGCAGCTTTATCATAAGCCATGGCGGCCTCCTCTGCCGTGTTGAAAGTCCCCAGCCACACTCGAGCCCCTTGCCTTCCTGAATCCCTTATTTCCGCAGCGAACTTGCCCCATGGACGTCTGCGGACCCCTCTGTTTCGCTTTGTAGTCGACGTTTCTGCAACTTCACCTTGTGCCCTGATTGCTTCATTGTTGCAGATCGCAGGCGTCCGGGCCGTGGATCCAGACGCTCCAGAGATCGCCGTCTCCTGCTGTCGATGAGATGCAGACCATCCATGCTTAGCGGCTTCGTTGAGAAGTTCGAAGAGCATCATGTCGTCCGAATCGTTTTCCTTCAGAGGCAGCACTGAAATTTCAGGATTCCACCAGCAGATTCCTTCATTGGCATCATGATTAGATGAGGCAGCTGGTTGCAACTCATCATCATGTATTAGATGATGATCAGACCCTGCTGCATTAATGAAATGAGCCCATACGTCTTCTAAAAGACTTTCTGCGGATACCAATAGACCATGCTGGTGCCGATAAGACCCCTCTGCGCCATGAGGACAAGCTCTTTCCAACGCCATATATTATGACAACTGTTAATTTCAATATTCAGCTAAGAGATAGACACCAAGACCTGCGAATCCAAATAGAAGATTTCCTGACTCTGCGTTTGTAATCGGATTTTGAAATTTGGGGCAGTCAGAAGCTTCAACACTGGAAATTCCGCATGACGTAATAAAGGAAACGATTCTCGGCCTTTCCACATAAATGGAACTCGCTGAAAACAATTGCAATAGAGGGCTTAGCTTCTGCAGTGTTGTGTTAGGTGTTGTGATGACTGGTAAATAGTCGTGGGATTCGTAAGGTTATAGCGGGAACTCCACTGAAAGCATCAGCAGTCGCTTTCACTTTAGACAGAGCAACGCAATCGAAGATATTGGTGACTTTAAGTCGAAGGAACCTTGTCCAGGTGCAGCTCACACAAGTCAACTATTTATTTATGTATTTAAAACGAAAGGAGTTCGGGCATACCTTCCCATCCGTTATCGTTGCGGTTTGAATTTATAAGGGAATAATATGGGAAAACAACACGTTGCTTTTCGAAAGTATTTATAATTTATAATATAACATGATTATATAGATGATGTAGGATTTTAAATATGTTAATTTTTATTTCTGTGTGATTATAAAAATAGTAAATAAAAATTTCAAGATAAATATAAAGAAATTAAAATATTATGAGGTGTAGTTAATTAAGATATTAAAAAATTAACTATCTTGGGAAGTTTATGGCCAAACTGGTCCATTTTTAAAATATTGAGATGAAAAGATGTCTTATTTATATTGTAAAAGTAAAAATGGAAATTTTTACTTTTATATTTAATTTAATTTTCAGAATATTTGTTACATTCATATAATTCATATAATTTTTTTAATCTGTTAAGTACCAAAAATTATAGTAAGTTTGGAATGCTTTCTCTATAAAAAAAATTATAATAATTTAGCAATGCTTTTCCTATTATTACCTTTTGAAATTTCGATAACATAATCATTAATAACCATTAATCATCTTCGTTATCATTAAAAACAATATTATTAATTTCCAGAATAAATTTATATATGATTATTTAATCATTTAAATATCAAATTTAAAATTAACATTTAAATAAAAAATAATAATAATATTATAATTCAAATAATTTTAACAACCCTTTTGATTATTGAGCAATTCATTTAATAATTTTTTGTTATTTTTTCAACTATTTATATTATTTTATTTTATTTTAATAAGTATATTTATAAAGTAATTGATTCCAAAAAATATGGTTTTAATATTTCAAATAATTTAGTTGTTCTGCATTTTGGTCTTACTTTTGTTGAATTTGCACATTTAAGTTGTGTAATCTACACAATCTAAATGAAACTTTCTGAATGTTGAATCTCAGAATACATCCAAAAATGTAATTTAAATATGAAAAGTTACACACAACACATATATATGATGCAGAAAAAATCAAATTTTTTGGGATGTAATTTTTATTTTCAATTTTTACACTGAAAAAAATTTAAACCTGAAAATTTTGACATCTCTATCCTTAATAAATCTGTGTTTAAAATAGATCTATAATAATCTGTGATTAAAATAAATTTTATACTATTTTATAACTTAAAATCTGTATCTTTCAATTATATATAAACTTAATATAATATAATATTTCACTAATTATATATAAATTTCAAAAATCTAAATTAATAAGTTAAACTATATTTAATTAAATTTTATTTATATGTAATTATTAATTAATTGTTTATACAAATAAATAAATTTATTATTATTGTGATTATTATTACTAAAGTCAACCCATTTTTACTGAAATAATAACTCGTTTTAATATCTAAATGTTACTATTAGTTTTTTAATAAAATAAAGACCAGCAAAAATAAATTATTTGTCCGTATGTAAATTTTAGTTTATGTTCACAACCTACGGGGATGTGCTCTCCTCAAAAGGTATTTCTTTTGTCTTCTTACCGTATGGCTTTGCCTTTTCTTAAAATATTTAATAGAAAGGCATCCGGGATTGCTACAATTATATCGATGTCAATATCTGAAAAAATCTCCAAATTTTCGCTAACTGGGACGCGTGGACTGATTCATTACTCGGCTTTGTTGGAAGGCTCACGGCCACAAAACTAATGTCAGTCACACATGAGTTGCCATTATTATGTCAATCAAAAGAGAAAAGCAGGTTAGAGCAGAGCCTTTGAACAAGGCAACTCTAGGAACAACCATAATTTCAGGGCTTTGTAGATAAAAAGTTACATTAGATAAAAGTGATGAAAATGTTATATGTGAGAAGAGGATGATGAAAAATGTGGTGTTTCCAGGTGTATAGAAGTATGATTGACGTTAATCAAAGATCGCCAATATGGTACGGTGAACGTGTTATAATGCCGAAAGTAAAGTATTGTAGATAGAAATATTCACATTTCATTATTATTATTGAGCTCTTGGGAAACGTGCTCCGTGTGAGACCGATATACACTTTAATGTTGGAATCTTACAGACTGTCAAATTATCACCGTCCAATTTGTTAGCAGTGGATGAGGGTGAACTCAGAAACCTGTGACGTGATGAGCTAACAGTGCTCGTTTAATTGCATTACTGTGTATGTGGTGTATGTTAGTCGTTTTATTAGGCCTTACAACTATAATTTATGTCTTAATTAAGTGAATTCTGTGAGTGCACTATAGAAGATATCAGTTTCTTATCCAATATCACCACCTATTTGTTTGTAATTATGAGGAAACATACCTTGCAACACTCTAGGTGGGCAATGCTTGAGAAGCATTTTGAGTTACATTTGAATATTGTAAATTTTGGAATATTTCTAAAATTGTGATGGTGAAAAATGAAGTTAAACAAATTATTTTGTTTATATTCATAATATTTTCAAAATATTTTAAAATCTACTATTAACATAAATATAATTTTAAATTAATAGTTATACATTAAATATAAATTTCACTATATTTTTATTGATGAGATAATGTATTTTACTATATTTTTATTGTTGAGATAATGGTTACATATATAAGGATCGATCACCAACTAAATCTAACAAAAATGGTTTTGATTAACTAAAAATAACTAATATAGAAACTCACAATATTTAACAACGTGTAATACATAGATAACCATTAATTCTAATTTCAAATAGGCTTAAGTCAAAATGGACTTTGATACCAATTTAAAAAACAAGAGAACACAACATAGTTGCCCACCAAACACAAAAAAAATCACTATAATTAACAACATAACAACATGTAACACGTAAGCATTAATTCTAACTTATTCAAAGTATAAGCTCTTTATATGGATTCTTATTATGAGTTACTCTATATATATATATATATATAGATATAATCTTCAAATATTAGCATTACATAAAGTTGATGTGTCAAAAATCCAATATGAGTTATTAGTGTACTCATATAAATTATATCAACATTTATAGATATTAATAGATGAAAAGCATCAAAACACTTATTTCATTACATCTATTCAAAATAATAATAACAATAAACTAAAATTATCTATATATATATATATATATATATATATATATGATTAAAACGAATTAATATATGATCTAAAAATATACATTTAAAAAAAAATGAAACAAGATTCTTGTCACATCTCTAGATAATAACTTTATAATACACAATGAAAAAAAATTGATTTCGCATATATGCAATGTATCAAACATCAAGATAATACACCTGTCACAAATGTATATTAATTCTTGAATCCAAACCTTTCGCCAAATGTACATAATAAATAAATAGATATTCACATGCTTATGATTTTCATTAGTGATTTCGTTCTACCTGTGTTATTAATTCTATGAATGATTTGTGGTTGGATAAACCTAAAGTCTAATGTAATGAATTTGGCTTCCCGCGAGGTGGTGGAAACAGGGTTCTGGATATTTCCATCTGCCTTCCAATTGTTTGGCATATTCTTGGGAGGATCACCTCATCGACGGACCTCCGAGAGGCAAGCCCATCTGACAACAGCGAATGAATCCTTATCTCCTTTGTCAATTGCATTATTGAGTGTTGTTTGACACTTCACCTCTTGTCTAGCAGAGCTTTCTTGTTCCTGTCCATGGCTTCAAGGTTTACACAGGTACACTTTTCTTCTCTTTGTTGTCGATGAATTCCTTCCTGTTCTATCGTGGCTACGTAACGAGTACGCTCTAGGATTTTTTATGTCACTACAATTTTGGTCAGGTATGTGATTTATATGTTTAACTTGGAATATCATTTTGAAATTTATATTCATTAAGCCTTTGGTTTTTAATAAGTTGTTTCTCTGGTTTGATAGGTTTCACCGAAGGGTTTCCTACTAGAAGATTATGGTTGCCTCGAGTCATATACTCACCTCCTCATAACAGTCTGCAAGTTGCAGAATCATTACTCCATCCAACCTCCAGGTAATGTGAAAGATTGTCTTGGAACTCTATGGTCGATGAGTTGCAATGTCTTGGTGGTTTAATGGCTTATCATGCCGGCTTATTATGTCATTCTTAAGTTATTCATATATTTATGTCTGTTAGGGTTTTTACACTCTTAAACTCTGCATAAAGATGACTTGCTGCTATATTTAACTAATGTATATGGCGTCGTCGTTTCCCTATTTAAGGTTCTGGTATGTGGTTTGAGATGGATTACAATTTTTCCAATGTAATTAATTCCTATATGAACGTGCATCGATTTATGAGAAGGTAATTTTGTGTTTGATTTCCCTCATCGGATTTAGAGCTCTATGTAATGAATTTTTTGGGTATTTAATATATATTAGTCTCATGTTTTTGCGTACTAGAAAGAGTTGAATTTCTACCCTAGCACGAGTCTATCTGTTGCCTTTTATAGATTATACAATGTATGTTCTTCCTTCTTTGTTTTAAGAAAAATTAATTGAATTCCTTATTATGTTTGCTTAGATTGTGTTTCTTATATGTTGTTTTAGCTTTTGTATTGCATACAGTTGAGGTTTTACCCACAAACCAACATAAACAATACTTGTTAATTTTATTATAAATATTTGATATTTTAACGGCATAGTCTTGTTATGCTTTCCCTTAGATATTCCATGCTTGTTTGGGATAGAGTTCTGGATTCAACATCTAACTAATTTCCGGATGGAAAGACTCTTTGTCGTGTCTTATTAACAGTCCGGGTTTTCCTTTTTCTTCGAAATAATTTTCTTTGAACTTCAATTCAGAATGTTTCAATAAGCTTGTTTTGGCCTTAGAAATTAATCTACTGCTCTTTGTTGATATTATCTTAGCAAATGAAGTATGCAAAATGTCAAAAAACTATTTTTGATAATCCTATTTTAGGTTTTCTGTATGTGGTATTTTACACTTCCCTTCTAGAATGGTAATCCCTCTATTTTAGAAAATTTTCTAGATAGTTCTGAGAGTTCATGTTTTCGAGTTCACTGCTTGCTTGATATTCTTGTCAGTAAAAGCCCTAGAAGAAGGACTCTCCTAAAAGAAACTATTGTTTTGGATTTTAAATCTTACAAATTTTTTCTTTAGAGCTTACTAGTTCTGTTAGATAGCCAGTATGTTGATTATATTCTTCTATTGTTAGTCATTAAGAACTTACTGCATCATCACATTTATTTCTTTCCAAACAGTATACATAACAATACAGTTAACCTTAACAAAAATATAAATACTTATCTGACTTCGATAGTAAATATTATCTATTGTTTGGATCTAATTCGACTATAAGTTGTCGAATTTCCTCCAAACCATGAGACTCGATTCCAGGTCTGAGCCTCCCCCCAAGATTCTACTCACATGGAGAATGTTTTTATGTAAGAAACTAATAGTCTTAACATACCACAACTATTTTGTCTTAACCAGACTTAGCTTTTGGTCATGTCTGACATATCATCACGGACTCCTTTACTTCATTTCTCCTTTCTTCATCTTAGGTACCAATACCCCCTTGATCTCTTCCTTGAGAATAAATCTCCAAATAGTTAGGGATAGGTAACCGCCTATCGTAACTACCTGACATGTGAGAGTTACATGATTGTCATCATCAAGACATTTGCCTCATGAAAATTTAATCAAAATAATAAATATATAAACTTAAATAGTAATATCTAGTTTGTTTACTATAGTAATTAAATATTTACAATTCCTAGGGACATTACATCTTCCCCCCATAATATTAAACATCGTCCCGATGTTTCTCAGCTACAAATAGATCTGGAAAATTCTCCCTCATAACATGTTCATCCTCCCAGGTGGCATCCTTTGGCACAAAGTGTTGCCATTGCACTTTAACTTAGGTGATAACTCATCTCCGTAGCATTATTTCTTTCCTATCAACTATAACCAGGGGTTCGACCAAGAACTTACCTTCCAGTTCAACCTACACAAAATAAAATAAATTTAGTCAAATTTTCCTTCCGCAGTCTGCCTTGGTAATTATTCATAATACACTATATCCTTTGTAAATGATCTAATTACCTGTATATTCTACCAATTGATTATATGGTTGGGATCATATATATATTTTTAACACAGAAACATGAAAAACATTATGCACACATATGTGTCTACACAAACCACGCTGATAGGCCATAAAACCAATTCAGGCTAGGATTTGGAAGGGACCACAAAATTGGTGTGCTAATTTAGCACACCCACCCCAATGCAGATTACTCTTCTTGGCTCATACATGAATGTAAACATGATCTTCAACTTGAAACTCCCGAAAACTTCTCTTCCTGTCAGCAAATTTTTTTTTTCTCCTAAGCACTCTTTAAATTGGAGCGCACCTTTTTGCCCATATCTTCCATCTCTTTAAACATGTTAGGACCCATCATTAACTTATCCTCTGGACCACCCCAACTCGAGGGTGTCTTGCATCTGCACCTCTATAATACTTCAAAGGGAGTTATTTTCAAGGATGTATGGTAATTATTGTTGTAGGAAAACTCCACCAAATGTATATAATCTTCCCATTTAGAAGGATGTTGCAATACGTAAGTTCTCAACATATCTTCCACTATTTGATTCACCCACTCAGTCTGCCCATCTGTTTGAGGTGATAGGATGTACTAAAATGTAGTTGTGTGACTAAACCTCCAAATAAGGCTCTCCAAAACGTTGATGTACGTTTTACATCACGGCCGGAAATTATAACCCTTGGTATTCCATGTAATCTAAAGATATTTTGCATGAATATGTTAGCAATTTGAACAACCTTAAAAGTAGACTATACTGGTACAAAGTGAGCAAACTTTTCCACCTTGTCTACTACCACCATTATTGAATCAATATTTTTTTAGACTTACGTAGCCCCATAATAAAATCAATAGAAATGGTTTCCCATTTCCATTCCGAAATAGGCAATGGGTGGAATAATCCTACTGGGTGTTGGTGTTCTTGCTTTCACTTGTTGACACTGAAAACAATGAGCCAAGTATTCAACTACCTCTTTCTTCATACCGGGCCAAAAATTTTCCTTTTTGAGTGTAGTGATTAATTTCTGATATCCGGGATGGCCTGCATAAGGAATTTTATGGTATTCATCTAAAATTATTTGTTTAATATTTTTCCGGTTTGGAACATACATTCTACCTCTATAAATCAACATACCTTCTTGATTTACCTCATATCTCAGTTGTTGTCCATATTTTTAGATTGCTTCAATAAGGCTTTATATTTAGGATCCTGTATTGCTGCTTCTTTAATCTGCTCATTAAAAGTGGCATGCACCTCACTAAAATAGACTTCATAAATGCAATTTAATTTATGATTTAAGGCATCTGAAACAAGGTTTTATTTTCCTTTTAAGTGTTCGATGTCAAAGTCAAATTCACTTAGGGAATCGATCCAATGGCTTTCCTAGCATTCAAAGTAGGTTGCTTGAAATAGTTACTTAAACTATGATGATCTGTCATTAATAAAAACTTCTTACCCAATAAATAATGTCGCCACATTTTAATGCGTGGATTAATTCCATTAGCTCCAAATTGTAAGCTAAATATTTTCGTTCATGCTCCTTAAGTTTTCAATTTCTTTAGCTGGTCAAAACCTTTTTGATAGTCCATAGTCCAAATGAAAGTTTTTCCTTTCTTTTGCAAAGAAGTAATGGGGTATGCCACCCTGGAGAATTCTTCAACAAACCTCCTATAGTATTGAGCCAAACCCATGAACGATCTTATGTCAGACACATTCTTTGGTACTGGCCATTCCATTATGGTCTTTATTTTCTCTGGGTCCACACAATCCCATCCTTGGTAATGATGTCTCCCAAATATTGAATTTCTTCCTTAAAGAAATCACATTGGTTGTACTTGGCATACAGTTGATGCTCCCTCAAGGTTTGCAGGACAATTTGTAGGTGTTCCTTATGCTCTTCAATGTTCTGGGAATAGATAAATATATCATTAATAAAGATCAGTACAAACTTATCCAAATATTGATGAAAAACGTTGTTCATTATATGCATGAAAGTCGCGGGAGCATTAGTTAGCCCGAAAGGTAACACAATGAACTCGTGATTCCCATATCGAGTTCTAAAGGCTATTTTGGTTATATCTTATTCCTTTATCCTAATTTGATGGTACCCTGAGTGAGTATCAATCTTCGAATATACGGTCGCTCCCTTTAGTTGGAAAATAATTCATTAATACAGGGAAAAGGGTAGTTATTCTTAATTGTTAGCTTGTTTAGTTGTCAGTAATCCATACCCATCCCTAAGGTTATGTCTTTCTTCTTTACGAAAAGTACAGGAGCTCCCCAAGGTGAGACACTATGGCATATATACTTTTTATCAAGCAGTTCCTGTAACTTCATTTTCAATTTGGTTAGTTCTGGTATGCTCATACGATAAGGGGCTCAAGCTATCGAGGCAACCTGAGGGATCAACTAAATAGTAAAGTCTATATTCCTCTCTGGAGGCAGTTTGGGAATCTCCTTGGGAAACACGTTTGAAAACTCCTGTACAACAGGTATATTTTCTAAAGTACCATATTTTTATGTTGAATTGATATACCCCACCTGCATGGCATAAATCTGATATCCATTTTGAATACATTTTTCCAATTGAGAGGCTGTTACAGGACCTATTTTTAGTGGTCTTTGTATACCCTGAATTTCTTGTCTCATACCCTCTTCATCCATGTAATTAATAGTTTTTCCTTTACAATTAATGAGGGACCAACATTTCTCCAGCCAATCCATACCTATTAGGAAATCATATGATCCTAACGGTAAGAGATTCATATCTTCCATAATAGGATGACTTGCTAGTTTCAGAGGGCAATTGTTGACTTTAGCCAACACCATTCTCTTTGCCCCTGTAGTGAGTTGTACTAGCCAAGAGTTTTTAAATTTAACAGACTGTAAATGACATTTCTCAACCACTTTTGGGCTTATATAACTCAAAGTAGCTCCTGAATCAATTAAAATAGATACAGTTTGGTAAAATATCTTACCTTCGAATTCCACCATTTTTGGCTACTACTCCGCCTAGTGATATTTGAGGGCAACACTGATTTTAGGAATACTCCTCGCTACTTCTCCCACAGTTGATGCTTCTTGAATTTGTGTCACTTGATCTGTTCCCTTGTGGTACGAACAATTTTTAACATAATGTGGTCCTTCACATCCCTAGGACTATATAGGGGGTCTAGCTACTATTTCCACTTTAGTTTTTCCAGATTGTTAATTTGTTTTGAACTCACTTGGAAATTTGAATATGGGCTGATTTTTGCTCATATTTCTAATTGGTTGACCTTTATGGGATCCATTGTTTATAGCATTCTTATTTCCTTTGCTGCCAAAGGCAAACTTAATTCCTTGTTTATCATACCACCTCTTTCCTCCATCACACTTTGGTCGGTTTTGTTGATAACATATACAAGCCATTCGTATCACTTCATCCATGGTATCTGGGTTATCAAATTCAAGATGTTCCTTCATAAATAGTTGCAAACTGCTAATAAATCTCGGCACCTTTGCTTTCTCTTCCCATATGTAGGGAACATATCGAAGCAATGATGTGAATTTCGTTATAAATTCATCTATAGACAACTCACCCAGTGGAAGGTCATGAAACGCTTTTGCCTTCTCATCATAAAATCTTTCAGTTAAGTATTTTTCCTTAAAATACCTTTGAAACTTCTCCCAAGTTATGTTCTTCTCATTAACTCCACGTATCGTCTTCACCTCTTCCCACCACAAGGCGGCTTTTCCTTGCAACTGTTATATGGCTAAGCGAGCCTTCAGGTTATGATCATACTCATACAACTGAAAATACTTATTCATGTTGATAAGCCAGACTTTAGCAACTTCCTCCTATAAACCATCAAAGAGGGGAGGTTTGATTTTTTGAAACTATCCTTGCAATTCAATTTTTTGTCTTTTTTTTTTGTGATCTGATACTTTATCAGATTCTTCCTCTTGATTCTCTTTGCCCCCTTCTATTTCTGAGTTTTCATTTTTGAATTCCTTCTCTATAGTCATATTTCCATGTTCAGGACTAGGAATTAGTTGTGCTGATTTTGTTCGTTAGACAAACTTTTCATGATTTTCTCTTGTTCTTGAATCAACCTTTCATTGTCTTCCTGCAATCTAGCCATTTCGTCCTTTAGCTCTTGCACAATTTCAAAAAAGGTAGTGTTGGTATTATGTGGCTCCTCTCCCAATTGTATCCATACCTCAAGATTGGCTTTTGGATAGGATGTTGGTCCCGATTCTATCGGAGGTCTCTATGGTGTAAGTCCAACCCTCCTCATGCTGGTTTCTTTTCCCTTTTACTCTCCTTCTCTCTATTTCTATGCACATCACAAACACTGTTATTCATTTGTTCCGAAGGTCTCAGTTTTGCAACCTGAGCATTCTGATACTACTTGTCATGTTTCTTGATAATAACCTTCTAAAACACACAAAAAAAAAAAAAATGATTTCGCATATATGCAATGTAATAAACATCAAGATAGAACACCTATCACAAATATATATTAATTCTTGAATCCAAACCTTTTACTGAATGTACATAATAAATAGATATCCGCATGCTTATGATTTTCATCGGTGATTTCATTGTACCTATGTTATTAATTCTATGAATGATTTGAGGTTGTATAAACCTAAAGTCTAATGTAATGAATCTGGCTTCCCCGAGGTGGTGGGAATAAGGTTCTAAATATTTCCATCTGCCTTCCAGTTGTTCGGCATATTCTTGGGAGGATCACCTCATCAAGAGACCTACGAGAGGCGAGTCCATACGACGACAGCAAATGAATCCTTATCTCCTTTCTCAATTACATTATTGAGTGTTGTTTGGCATTTCACCTCCTGTCTAGCAGATTTTTCACGTTTTGGTCCATGGCTTCAGGGTTTACACAGGTACACTATTTTCTTCTTTGTGCTGTCGATGAACTCCTTCATGTTCTACCGCGGCTTCGTCATCACTATGATTTATGCTGCCAGGTCTATAGAGATCGTTCTAGTGCTTTCTATCTCAGAGGATTTGTTCTCTCACTGCAATTCCGGTCAGGTATGTGATTTATATGTTTAACTCAGTATATCGTTTTGAAATTTATATTCATTAACCCTTTGGTTTTTAACAAGTTGTTTCTCTAGTTTGATAGGTTTCGCGGGAGGATTTCCTATTACAAGAGTATGGTTGCCTAGATTCAAACCCTCACCTCCTCATAACAGTCTGGAAGTTGCAGAATCATTACTCCATCCAGCCTCTGGGTAATGTGAAAGATTGTCTTGGAACTCAATGGTTGAAGAGTTGCGGTGTCATAGTGGTTTAATGGCTTATCATGCCAACTTATTATACCGTTCTTAAGTTATTCATAGATTTATATATGTTAGGGTTTTTACGCACTTAGACTCTGCATAAAGATGACTTGTTGTTATATTTAACTTAAGTTCTATATATGGTGTTGTCATTTCTCTATTTAAGGTTATGCTATGCAGGTTGAGATGGATTACAATTTTCCCAATGTAATTAATTCCTATCTAAACTTGTATTGATTTATGAGAAGGTAAATTTGTGTCTGGTTTACCCAAACCACATTTAGAGATCTCTGTAATGAATCTTCTAGGTTTAGAATATATATTAGTCTCTTGTTTTTGTCTACTAGAAAGAGTTGGATTTCTACCCTAGCACGGGTCCATCTATTGTCTTTTACAGATTCTATGATGTTTGTTGTTCCTTCTCTATTTTAATAAAACTTGATCGAATAACCGATTACGTTTTCTTAGATTATGTTTCTTATACTCTGTTTTAGCTTTTGTATTTCATATAGTTGGGGTTTTACCCACAACCCAACATAAACAATACTTGTTAAGTTTATTATAAATCTTTGATATTTTAGCAACATAGTCTTGTTATGATTTCCCTAAGATATTCCATACTTGTTTGGGATAGAGTTCTGGATTTGAAATCTAACTAATTTCAGGATGACCAGGCTATTTGTCGTGTCTTATTGGCAGTCCTGGTTTTCCTTTTTCTTGGACATAATTTTCTTCGAATTTCAATTCACAATGTTTCAAGAAGCTTGTTTTGGCCTTAGAAATTAATCTACTGCTCTTTGATGATATTCTCTTAGCAAACGAGTTATTAAAATGTCAAAAAAACTATATTTGATATTCCTGTTTTAGGTTGTCTGTATGTGGTATTTTACACTTCTCTTCTAGAACGGTAATCCCTCTATTTTAGAAAGCTTTCTATACAGTTTTGAGAGTTCTTGTTTTCAGGTTCACTACTTGCTTAAGATTCCTGCAAGTAAAATCCCTAGAAGAAGGACTCTCCTAAAATAAAATTGCTATTCTAGATTATAAATCTTACAGAGTTTTTATTTAGAGCTTACTAGTTCTGTTAGATAGCTAGCATGCTGATTATATTCTTCTATTGTTAGTCATTAAGAACTTACTACATCAACACATTTATTTCTTTCCAAACAATATGCATAATAATACATTTAACCTTTAGAAAAATATAAACACTTATCTGACTTCGGTAGTAAATATTATCTACTGTTTGGATCTAGTTCGACTATAAGTTGCTGAGTTTCCTCCCAACCATGAGACTTTCTTTCAGGCTTGAGTCTCCTCCCGAGCTTTTACTCACATGTATGATGTTTTTTTGTAAGACACTAATAGTCTTAACATACCACAACTCACTGGTCTTAACCAAAATTAGCTTTTGGTCTTGTTTGACATATCAGCACGGACTCCTCTGTTACATTTCTCCTTTCTTCATCTAGGTACCAATACCCTCTTGATCTCTTCCTTGAGAATAAATCTCCAAGGAAGTAGTTAAGGATAGGTAACCGCCTATCCTAACTACCTGACATGTGAGAGTTGCATGATTGTCATCATCAAGACATTTGCCTTATGCATAATTAATCAAAATAATAAATAGATAAACTAAAATAGTAATATCCAGTTTCTTTACTGCAATATTTAAATATTTACAATTACTGTGGACATTACAAATTTTAATCATGAAGATTCACACCAAGTCATAAATTGAATTTATGACATTAATATGAGCTAAGGATTACCAATACCACATAACTACTATTAAAAAAAATGAGAATGTTTAATTAAGATTAAATCAATATCATCCACTTAAAATTTTGAAATCCCTATTATAAAAATAAAAATATCTATAATTACTCTCTTAAAAAAATTTAATTAAATAAGACTATTCGCATGTGCTTTTAATACCCAATTATGTCCATATTTGTTCCTTATTAAAGATCTAGGCTAACAAAGAGTTTATAATTGCAAATTTTATATGGTAAAGCTTATAGATGATTTAGAAATAATATATTTTTAGTTATAAACATTTCAATAATTAAATTAAATTAAATTTAAATTTAATTATTTAAATGAAAGTTAAATAATTAAATTAAGTTAACTTGTAAATTATTTAAATTATTTTTGTTAAAAATAATTAAAATTAAATAATTAAGTTAATATCGAATTAAAATATAATTAATATTGTAAATAAAAAATATGCAAAAGTATATTTAATATTTATATCATAATTTTTAATTAAAAAATTAAATTAATATTTATTTCGCCATATTTATTTATTTCAATGATTAACCTATAATTAATTAATATCAACATTTTATTCTAAAATGGTATGAAAATATTTATATCCCTTTTCAGTCAAAGATGTTGGGGAACACTTTTCATTCAAGCTACATTTCCTTGATAAATAAACACGTGTATATAGAAATGGCCAAAATAGATCAAATTACAACATTAATTGGTTATTAAAAACATCAAAATTGTCGCCTTCTTTTTTTCACTTTTATTTCGTAGAGAACTCATCTAGAGCTTACGGGATAACAATTGTGGCCTCATAATTAATATTGGAAAAAAGAAAATCTACGGTTGGATTTTGTTAATTATTGTGACCTTTTATATGGTTTTTAATAATTTTTAATCAAATTTAAATTTACAAACCATTAGTGTAAATTAAAAATAATATAATTATAATTAACATTATAGAAATATTTTTAGTGAATTTTTCATGATCTTTTTACAAAATTCTACCATAGTTTTTTTGGGTCGATTTATTCTTGTATCTCCAAACCATTCAAAGAATGCAATTTTTTTTCGTGGGTCTATTTATTCTTGTATCTTCAAACCATTCAAGGAATGCAAATTCGAGTTAGAGAGCCACAACTCTATTATGTTCTATTATAGTGTTGTGTGTGGAGTATTTTTGTGAATTATTCTGTGTTAGATAGCCACAACTTTATAACATTCACACAATTATTTCTGTGAATTATTCTGTGTTAGATATTTAATATTCACACAATTATAATATTTGTTTTTTATAAATATTTGAGGTCATTCATATGAGCCTTCATGAGTATGATATGCTTAATGACTCTTATCTTAACCACCTCTTTATAAATATTTTAGGTCATTTAGATGAGCCTTTGTGAGTATGGATTTGCTCAATGATTCTTTTTTAACTACTTATTTTTTCCAATAAAAATTGTGAGTTTTAGGTTATTCAGACAAGAGCTAGACTACATGCAAAAGAGTTCTGGGATATTGTTTTAAATGGGTTTGAAAATCCCAAGTCAAGCAGTTTATGAGGCCATGACATAACATCAAAAAGATTAGCTCTTTATGAACAAAAAGGATGATGTGGAAGCATTTTTTTTGTCATTCAACAAGCTTTGGATGATAGCATTTTTACAAGATTATAGCAACAATCAAGTCCAAAAAACTTGGAATATTTTGGAGATAGTTTAGAGTGAAAGAGGGAGTAGCATCAATCAACATAGTGTTGTAGTTGCGACAGTGATCCAGAGATATGAAGGAATGAAATTAAATACAAATTTAAAAAAGAAACACAGAGATATAGTGAAACTAAACTTCAATTAATAAATAGCAAATGTTGAAAACTGTTTACATGCAAAATGAAATCAAACTTGCTCGGGAAATGGTAGTTTATCTCGGAGAAGAGGTGTGTTGGCTACATGCTTTTTAAATTGTTTTAAAATGAGGTTCAGAAGCCTTTTTATGATCAAGAAATAGTGAGAAATCCTAAACATCTAAAAACCTAACCCTAGGAAATGAAGTGCCAAAAGGTATGGGTCACAATAGGGTTAGTTGGAACGTCATCTTACCATGGTCATAACTTTGGCATACGATCTATGTTTGATGTGCACTTTAGCCCATTAGAAACTTCTATCCAAGGATAATAACTATCAACTGCAAACATACATGAAGATTGCCCATTTCCCCAAAAAAATTTCATTTAGGGTCTCAAAATAGCTCTCAAAGTTCAAGACTTGAAAACAACCAAAAATAGAAAACTACTAAAATAGGAAATTGTGTTGAAAAACAACAAAATTGATAGAAAATAGTGTTTGAGGTCTAAGTGGAATAGGTGGTGACTCCCAATATTGACATGGATCAGTCCTACCTCCTTAGGAAGAAATGGTCCCCATTACATTGAGTGCCTACATAAGGTGAGGAAAATTTTGTTGAACTTGGTCCTTGATGACCACTTGCCTTGGTGTAGGAGTTGGTTGGCTTTGAAAACCTTATACAATTGGATGCTCTATTTGCGAGTTTTTTTAAATTGTGTGTCCATGATCTGATCAAGTGTGGCATGTTCAATGAAATTTCTTTTGACCTTTGTTGGTTTTAGTTGCTTAGCAATGTTTGATGTGTCCAACAATGGTGGAAAGTATGGTCGAAGGTGTTCCACATTGAATATTGAGTGTAGACCAAGGAATGGGGGGATAATTAGCTTGAAAGTGTTGTCACCCACAACCTTGGTGGTGGTTTAAGGCCTATATTAGAGCGGTCGAAGCTTCTGATGGGCTCCAACAAGTTGTTCCTTTTGCAAATGTAACCGAACCTTGTCACCTACTTGAAACTTGTGTGACACCTGATGTTGATCATGATGTTGTTTGTAGTTAGTATTTCCTTTATCTAGGATATCATGAACATGTTGGTGGATGTATTGAATTCATCCAATAAACTTGATGGCTTTATCAGGTTTGGATTGAACATGTATCGATTACATATGCATAATTGCAAGAGGCATTGCAACATAAATTGGACATAATGGTTGAAATCTTAGGCCTACCTAAAAGAGGTTGTGGCTAGTTGAGCTATGGAGAGCTCTGTTGTAGTTGTTTTTCACATAGGAGAGACTCTTATTCCATGTTCATGTATGCTTAGATTTGTACATGCATAGTATGTGCACTATTATCCTGTTGACGACCTCTATCTAGTCATAAGTCTGGGGGTGAAATGTAGTCAACTTGGAGAGCTTGGTGTCCAACAATGACCAAAGGCTTGACCAAAATTTACCCACACTCATTCAAAGAAGAGATTGGTTGTAGATTTTGTTGTGATACTCTTCTTGCAAGAAGCTAATATGGCCATCTTAGAAAATATATCAACGACCATAAACACATAGTATTTACCATGCTTGGTAGAATGATGGCCAGACATGTAGTCCATGGAGATGGATTCTCAAAGGTGACTAAGAGTAAGTAGTAGAGTCTGCACACCTTGATTTTTAATGGTTAGCTTAGCAATGGCATGGGCAGTGCATGATCTTATATATTTTCCAACATCCTGTCGAAGTTTAAACCAATAATAATACTTTTGCATTACTTCCATTTTCTTCTCCACACCAAAGTGTCATGCGACTTGGCTATAATGTGCCTCCAAAATCAACTTGGAACACTCGAAGGAACATAAAGATGTACCAAATAGCACAACAATCCATCCTAAAGGTTGAAGACTGGAACTGGCTTTCCAACCATCAACATTTTGTAGGTAGTACCCAATTTCTGAATAATTTTCTTATAGTTGCAACCATCCAGAGGTCTTGTGCCCACAAGAGTCGAGAATTGTTCTTAATGCCACAATCAGTGCCCGATTGAGGCAATCTGTAACATGATTGGTGCCACATTTCTTATATTTAATAATAAAATGGAATTGTTGGAGGTATGTGGACCATTTATGATGGTGATCATTTTTCAACTTCCCCCATGTCTACATCAATTGAAGTGGTCAATGATCCATGTGGATGATTGTCTCTTTCCCCAAAATATATTGTTTGCATTTCCTGTAGGCCTGCATTGTAGAATAAATTTCCTTATGATAGGTGGGGTACCTTCGAACAATATCAGAGAGTGTTTCACTGTGATAAGCCATTATATTCTCTTTCTAAGTGAGAAATACACCAATAGCATAACTGGAGGCATCTATCCCAATCTAAAATGGATGTTGCAGATTTGGTAATGTCAGGACTCGTGCAGAGAAAATGCGGTGTTTTAGTTCAATGAATACCTCCTGTTGTGACTTAGGCCAAAGAAAATTTTCTTTTTCTCCCCCCTTGGTAACTTTAATTAAGGGCCAAGTGATATGAGAGAACTCCAACACGAATCTCCGACAGAAATTAGTAAGGCCCATGAAGTTGCGAAGTTCTGTTAGAGTCATTGAGGCTGACCAATCCCAAATAACTTGGATCTTAGTAGTATCCACATGCATGTTATTGTAGATTTTTCTAACTACCATCACAAAGTGCTTTAGAAGATGTAAAAGCGTTCTCGAGACAACCCACATGTTGAAGGAAAGGGTCAATGCCTAGGGCATCCAAGAGGAGTGCCTTTGAAGATTATCTAAGGGCTTTATGTTGCACTCCATATGTCACATAAATTGAAATAAGATAATTCAGAGATTGGTTCAATGGCCCTTCACCAAGGTATACTCAAGTAGATACACAGGTCTAAATACACATCGGTAGATATGGCTTATCTCAAATAGGAATGTCATGATCCTGGTGGCCGACATGCAGTAATATGCAGCTTAATATCGTTGTTGTAATATAAATGAATAGGAAGAAGGAAAGGAGGGAAATAATTCGATGCAGAGGGTTAGATAAAACACAGAATCCTAGCCAACGAGTTCCAGTAGAAGTATAGAAGAGTGAGGAGATGAAAATGCAAAAAAAGTGGAGTGCAAATTAAGCTCTCAATCTGTATGCCTCATGGATACATTTGTCAGAAATTAGCATAAGTAAATCTGTAGTTACACAGGTACTAAAGGTTATCCAATAACATAAGTAAACCTGTCAAACAGGTACCACAAGATATGAAATAACATAAGTAAATTTGTCATTCACACAGGTATCATTCACTACTTAGAAACATACATACAACCATGAGTGAGAGTGAAAATGGAAGCTTCATTACATAATTTCAGAGGAGGGAATACATACATGAAATGATATATAAAGGGGAAAACATATTGCACGTTACTCTGATTGGAATCAACAAAATTGTTTCATTTATCTTTGAAGATAGAGGCCAAATCACTAGCCCATCACATTTAACAAATATATAAGACTGAGCACCTCATGAACAAGAAAATTGAACCAAAAGTGGAATTGCCTTCTTTGCAAACAAAACCCAGAATCTGCCAAAAAAATAATTGGGCCCTTGAATGCAGAAATTGGGAACCTTTCTTAAGTGTTTCTTCCCTCTCTTTTTAAGGAGAGGAGAAGATTGAAAACAATTACAAAATATCTTACTCAAGTTCTGGATGTCTAATATAATAGTTGTCTCAGCAGATGAAGGTTATGCTACCAAAACCATTGCAACATATTTGATTCCTTTCTTTAAAATATAGAAAATTCTAGAAAAATAGAAATGGAAAGAAAATTAATTATGGGGCAGAAAAATATCTCCATGCCATTCCTATAATTTCCTTTGATCAGGCCACATCTCTAGCATGGTGTTCCTCCTTTGTTACCAATTGGTTCGCTTGTCATTTTCCCCCTTAACCATTTGAATTCTCCACTTCCTATAGCTGGAAGAGATCAACTGTTGTGGCCTCAGTGGTGCTCTGTAACATAACTGTTGACGAATCCATATATATGCACACTGCATAACACTATCAAAGCCCCATATGTCCTGAAACATTTCCACAACACCACTTCGGAGACACAACTCATCGTAATTTCATTTAAAGTGGCATTACAAAAACAAAACCTTCTGAAGTCTTCATCCCTATTGTGCTTAGATCCTCATTTCTTCTCAACTATGGGACCACTCCCTATGAGCAAAGGATTTAAGGCATAAGGGTTGAAATATTGGAGCCTCTTATCCTCGTAACTTCATTTGAAATGACCTTCTAAAATTGTAAAGTTTTGATTCTACCATCCTTTTTTTCCATTAGCGCTCTTATCAAAATTTCGTGACAAAATTCTATGCTGTGACCGGAGGCTTATCCTTGAGGGGGTTGGATATCAAAGATTTTCTCTATAGTAATTATTTTAAAATTAACATTACAATATTTGTAACCTTATGATGCCTCCCAGCTAGTTTTGTTTATCCCATTTCTATTTCTCCTCCACGGGACCATGTGTGGTGACTAGAGGCTTGGTGCTTGGGTGCTAAGGCCTTTGGGCTTCTATCGGAGATTATCTCTCTTTATAGTTCATTCTTTTCCCATGGTATTTTTTAAGTTCTTGCGACCGAGTGCAGACACATATCAAATCCCCCTTCACCATCAGAACTTTTTCAAATAAGAGTTTACCATGATTTATGATAAATATCGGTTCTAATGGAGCCCATAGCTCTCGAGTGCTAAATATTCCTTCAGTTGTGGGTTCTGAGGATCTCTCGTGACTGACCACCACATACTTAGGATCCCCTTCCATCGTATGTTCTTCAAAATAAAGTTTTGATGGCCTCTTCTCTAAAATGGTTTACAGCACTTGGTTGTTTGGCCTTAGTCTGAGCCTCTGGTTCTACTAGGTTTCTTGTGACCAAGCGCCATAACATATCAAATCCCCCTTCACCATCAAAACTTTTCAAAGAGGAATAAACATGGGAGTTACGATATTTCCTACTTCTTATATGGTCCATATTTCTCGTTGCTCAGCCCCAGCTTTGTGCCCTTGGTTCTTTTAGGTCTTTGTGACCAATTACCACCTAATTTCGGAGCTCCTTCCATAGGAGGTTTTCCTGACAAGAATCAAATTAAAGTTCTAATGGCATTTTCCTCTGAAATTCCATCTTATCCCTTAAGTGCGTCGACCACCCTTGTGCCCTTGGTCCTTTGAAGCCTTTGTGACCAAATGCCACCATATTTCAGAGCTTCCTCCATCGGAATAATATCAAAGACAAAATAAAACAAAGTTATGATGGCTACCATCCTCCGAAGTGACCTCATGTTGACGTCATCACCTCCACGTGGAGCTACATGAGTGGTGACTTGTGCCACCTAGATTTGTCTGCTTAGGCCCCTCAAAATGCCAAAATGGCCTGCCACATGTTCTTGTTCCACCATGCCATGTTAACAAGATCTTCCCTGTCATCTCATCGAAACAAATTATTTGCTTTCAGGTGTCTTCTTTGGAGGAGAGAGAAAAGGTCCATGGGGTCTCTGGATTTTTGAAGGCTTCCTTTGCATTTCTCTTTCCTCCAAGATATCAACACTTCCCAAAATATGCATTAGGTAAGGGGTTATGAAACACATAAATCTTGATGGAATCTACTTTGATGTCTCTCTTTGTTCCACACGCCTTAGTCCTTTGGAACATTTGTGACTAGGTGCCAGCGCATATCGAAAACCCCCTCCATTAGAACTTTTCCAAAGGGGAATTAAAACAGATTTATGATATTCTCCGCCTGTTATGAAACCAGCTCATAAAAATATGAAAATAAATATAAACACCTTAGAATTCAGACTCTTCGAGGAGGAAACCTCCTTTACATTACACAAATGAACAATCCTTGGATGATACAAATGACAAGACCTCCTTTCTATATATAGGAGTCTAAGGGTTCCAAATATAATTAGAGATGACATAAAATAATAATATAAGGGCACAACAATACAATAATGGGCTTCTATGGGGCACAATAATAACAATATGGGGACTACATGGACACAACAATATAATAAGGGGGTTCAACTAATAACAATAGGGGTTACATTAGTAGTATAGGGACCTAACATGCCTCTCTCCTTCAAAAGGTGTTGTCCTCAATGCTTAAGTAGTTCTAGATTCTTCTGTATAAAGTTATCATCCATCCATGTGGAACCTTCAGTGCGTAAGTTCTTCCACTTGATAATATACTTTGAAATTGATTGACTTTCTAGTTGTTGATTTCTCAGTTTTCTGACTGCTTCAAGTTCCAATATGATTTTTCCTTCCTTGTCAAGTTTTGGAAATATTGTTTGAACTGGGATCTTCTGCAACTTTTGAATGAGTTCCCACCCTACTTCGTCATTCTTCCATTCATCCCTTGCCTCATTTAATGAATTTGGTTGGATAATTACACCAACTTCTAGAATTTCTGCAACCATATGTTCAATTTCACTCCTTTGGGCATATGGATATTTGTAAGGCCTGATTTTTGGAGGAACACTTCTTGGAATCAAATGAATAGCATGATCATGACCACTAATAGGTGGGAGGCATTTGGGAATCTCAAATACCTTGGATTGATTGTCCAAGACTTTTTGATATTTGGAGAAATAAATGATTTAAATGTGGGAACCTCCAACGAACATAATTGTGCAATTACACCTCTTTTTTCTTTCTTTAGAAGCTTTGACATTCCATTAGCACTGATTATCTTTCTTGATTTCCCTGTGATACCCCTTAATTCAACTTCCTTTCCTTCTGAAGAAAATTTCATGAAAAGTTCTTGAAATTAAAAAGCTATTGTACCCAAGGATTGTAGCCATTAGATTCCTAGTACAACATCAACACACCCATTGGAATGGAAAGCAATGGGCTATTCAATACATATTCTCCAATGGATAGCTTGATATTATGGAACATTCCAGAGAAATTTATGGTTCCTCCACTTGCAACCATCACTTGAAACTCTGGTACTGGATATAGGAAGAAATTCAGTTTCTTGGCTATCTTACAATGAATAAAATTACGGGTACTGCCTAAATCAATCAACACTATTACATTTTTCTTCTTGATATGTCCTTCTATCTTGATAGTTTGAGGAGTGGTAATTCTGGCAAATGCATTACAAGATATGGTCAGATTCATTTCTTCTTTCTCTAGGGTTTGTTCCTTGTGTATATCCTCTTCTTTTGACGTTTCTTATTCCTTTTCTTCCTCCTCTTCATAATCTATGTAAATTAATTTCTTCTCATCACAACTCCCTTTTTCTCTTTTTCCTTCCAATTGTTGTGGTGTCAACCTTGTAGGTTGTGGAAGGCTAGGGGCAACAACACTTCCATAGTTGTGAGTGGTAGGCTTCCTTGTGTCCATAATTTTTCTTTCCATTTTTCTCCAACCTGAATTCCTTCTCCAATGAATCAGGTTCCCAAAGGTGAACCTCATGTTGGATGTTATCCTTTAAAATCCCTATGAAAAAATCAATCGTATGCTCCTCTAGAATATCTTTTACCCTTGTGTTCAATTTTTGGAAGTCCTCAATGTGCTCCATCATTGAACCCTTTTGTTTGAGATTTATCAATTGGCTAAAAAAGGTGTTGCTTTTTGTATCCTCATAATGTGCTATCATTTCCTCCATAGAAATTTCCAAAGTGACAATTTGTTTACAAGAAAAAAGCCATCGATACCATACAAACTCATTTGGTCCCAAATATAAGTTGCAATACATACCTTTTGTGTGTTTTGCACATTGTGGAGATTGAAAAATTTCTCCATCTGTAGTATCCATGTTTCGGGATCCTTGCTATCAAACTTCCTCATATCGATCTTTGGAACATGGTAGGTCTTCAATTGAATGTTAGAGTTTATGAAATCATGATTAACATTTATTTTTTTCTCATCATGAGTTTCCTTTACTACCTTTTATCCGTTTGCAAACATTCCTTGTAGCAACTTTGTCAAATCTATCTTCAACTCATCCTTTTTGCCTTCCATCTCAGCTTCCAAACCATCCATCTTAGCTTCCAAACCATCCATCTTAGCTTCCACGACATTCATCTTAGCTTCCATTTCTTTCTTTAAACCATCCATTTTATCTTCGACACCTTTCTTTAAACTATGCATCTTAGCTTCTGTTACTTTTTGTGAGAGTGAATTTTGTTGCACTTGGTCTTTTAATTTTGATATATCATGTTGCATTTCTTCCTCTTTTTTCACTTTGTAAGAGCTCTCTATTGAATCTGTTGTATCTTTTGCAACTTTCGAGGATCTGAAAATACTTCCTATGGTAGTCCACTAATTCCTCCTTCCAATTCCACGAGTTTGATCAAAATTTGATTCTCCAAGGAAGATTTATTCCCAATCTCCTAAGATGACCTGATTATATAATGTTTCAGTAGATTGAACTTGTACGATGTGCCACGTGTCACTGTTTCAACTTTCAGATATACAAAATATACATAGAAAGCTACAGTCCATCCTCTTTTTGTAACTTCTTACGAAATTTCAATCTAATGCTCAGAGAGAAAGTTATGACGATTTTCCCAAGGTCACCTGCTTAGAATGTAATTCAAGATTCTGCAAAATCCATAACTTCCTCATATTATATCTCTGAAAATATAGCGACACAAGATCTGAAATTTGGACCCAAGTTTCACCAAGATTTGGGCTCAAGTGGGTTTTAATTTTAGAGTCTAGCCCTTCGTAGAAAACAAATTATAGCGAAAATTTCACGATGACCTGTTTGAGATGAAATTATGGAGCTTGCAAAAACCCTAACTTCCTCAAATCATATCTACGAAAATATAGTGAGACAAGATCTGAAATTCAGACCTGAGGTTCAGACCGATTTCCTCTCAAATGGATTTTTTTTAGCTTCTGAAACTTCGTATCGAAAAAGTTATAGAGAAAATTCCATGATGACCTGTTTGGAGCAGCAAAACCCTAGAATCTAAAGCTCTCATACCAAATGTTATGAAACTAGTTCACAAAAAGATTAAAAAGATAGATCAACGCCTTAGAAACCAGCCTCTTCAGGGGGGCAACCCACTTTACATTACACAAATGAACAATTCTTGGATGATACAAATGACAAGACCTCCTTTCTATATATACAAGTTTATGGGGTCATAATATAATCAGAGCCAACATAACAATAATAATATAAGGGCACAACAATAACAATAGTGGGCTTCTATGGGGCACAATATTAACAATATGGGGACTACATGGGCACAAAAATATAATAAGGGGCTTGCACTAATAACAAAAGGGGTTACACTAGTAGTATAGGGACCTAACACCGCCTCCGATGAGCCTGAAGCTCTCAATGTTCGACTCCTGGCCCTATGTGCTTGGTTCTTTAAAGTATTTGTGACCAAGTTCCGACCTACAATCAAAGCCCATATTCATCGGAAATTTTCAAAAGGGAATTAAAATTAAGTCCTAATGCTTTCAATCCTCCAAAGAACTAACCTTTTATATGTCTTCCTGTCAGCCTTCCCAATATCGAGCTCCAATGTGATCGGGTCCCAAACTTCAATTCTCGTATTTAGATATAGGTTTTCCTCTAGGCTTTGAAATCTAAGCTTTGGTTTTGGCCTCCTCCTCGAAATTTCGACCTCTGATATTTGTTCTTCTTTTTGACCCTTTTGCACTCGTTTGACATCATTTGGCAGAATTCAAACAAGTTGCAGTAGGTGACAACATTGGCTCTAATTTGGGACAATGCCT
This sequence comes from Pinus taeda, assembly GCA_000404065.3. Classification (NCBI taxonomy): domain Eukaryota; kingdom Viridiplantae; phylum Streptophyta; class Pinopsida; order Pinales; family Pinaceae; genus Pinus; species Pinus taeda. Next base: position 13,573 of record APFE030674282.1, on the reverse strand, counting down.
TGCTGGCAAGGTGCTGAGAACCTATAGACTAGTAGCCTTCACCTTTGGGCATGGAGTCAAAAATATATTGAACTTGTAAGACCATAAAATATCCTTGGAACTTTATTTTTAGGGAGTCCTCCCCTCATGATACTTGAAATGCAAAACTACAAATTCTAAAAAATGGAAATTAAACACTCAGATAGTGAGCTTATTTATGTACAACTCCTACTTATGCACATGGCTCAATTCACCCAAATGACGTCAACCTTACAATGATACCAACCCAATATCTGAGTACTAGACCTTATGCCATTGCTCTGTAGAAAGTTAGATATTAAAATAGGAATTAACCATTTGAAATATTGAGGTAACGTACTTAATACATAACCCATAATTGAGATCTTTTGTTGACTAAATCAAAATGCCATATAGTCAGTCGCTGGATCATAGAACTGATGAGAGAAATTTACAACCACCCCTCTTTCTTGAAGAATTTCTAGGAATGAATCTTTCTGCAAAAGGCATCCACAAACACTTCTTGGTTCTTCAACTTTGGGATCTTGAAAAATTTGTTGTTGGTAGTCTTCTCCCCACCCATTGGTAAGTAAATCTCTTTTAACATATGCAACTATCTCATCCTCCTCTGAATCATATGAATCGTGAATTAGAGAATCTTCATCAACTTTATTACTAGATTCTTGAACTTATTCTCCATTTGGAGGATGTGCATTGTAAACGTGAGCCTATTTCTTAACCTCATGGTCGGCCTCCTCTTTTTCTGCAGCTTCCATGACTGAGATTGTTGTGGTTTTGCATTGCTCAACCATTAGTCATACAAATCATAGTAAGGAGAATAGTAAAATTTAGCAGAATAAGATCTCAGAGGGTTTGTTTGTAGCTTGATGATGTCTCCTTCCTCCCTTTCTTGATTGCTAGATGGTGCTTCTTGATGAAAGTATATGTCTTCTTGGAGTTGAGCTCCACAAATATCTTCAGTAGCATCATTTATCTCAATAATATTTTCAACATTAAAATGTTCACAAATGTCTCCCTCTTCCATTTCTTGATTGTTGGGTGATGTTTCTTGATTCAAGTATATATCTTCCTTGAGTTGAGCTCCATACATATCTTCAACAACATCATTAATCTTAGAACTATTTTCAACGTCAAAATGTTCACATCAATCTTAAAATAGACCACTCGATGGATATAATCTTTTGTAGAAATGATTAAATTCTATGTGAAATCTCTTTCAGGAATATATGTTGTCATGAGGTATTATTATATACTAAACTCTAGCATATTCATCTAAATAATACATGGACATTTCATTTTCACATCTTCAATAACAATACCTTATTGTTCCATGCATTCATGAAAGTCCCTCGGGTGTTTTTTCAGGCTTATATATGTGCTTCCACTGAATCTATGTAGATAGGCAAACCATCCATGATATGGAGGAACATGATGGGGATAACTAGCAACAGAAGAAGAATCCATTAGGGAAAATTTGTTGGCTAAGAATGAAGGAAGGTACATTTTGAAAACGCCTTTAGGTGAGTGATCTCAAGGTCAAATGTAGGGGAGATTTTTGGTTGTTTTGCATTAGAACGAATATGAGGCCCCATGAAAGCCAAAATGACCAAATAAATATATAGATATTGGAGTTTCCAGGGTGTTTAACATAATATTCCAACAGTGGAGTCGCAAAGGTGACAGAGATCCAACCCTGCACTTCCTTTTCTCACCTATTAATAGGAATACAAAATAGTCATTATCTAGGGATTTTTTTTTAAATTCATCCTCGCCAAAGTCACCAGAAGATGTTTTCATTGTCGGGTGTTAGAAATAGTATTCAAACAGTGGAGTCGCTAGGGTGAGAGATCTTCAACACACACTTCCCTTTCTCACCCTACAAAGGGAATGAAAAAATTGTCAAACCCAAGGAAAAGTATTTTGATTCGTTCCCTGGAAAAGACAACAAAAGATGTTGTAGCTTTTCCTATCTCCCATCACAAAGTACTTCAGAATATGTAGAAGCCTCCTAGAGACAACCCCTAGGTTAAAGGAAAGGGTCATTGCCTAGGGCATCTAAGAGCAGTGCTTTTGAAGATTACCTGAGGGCTTTCTAATACACTACATATGTCACATAAATTGAAATAAGATAATTCATAGATTGGTTCAGTGTCCCTTAACCAAGGTATACTGAAGAAGACACACAGGTCTAAATAAACATGGGTAGATATGGACTATCTCAAAGATCCATGTCTTGATCTTAGTGGCTGACACACAACAATATGCAGCTTAATATAGTTGTTGTAGTATAAATGAATAGGAAGAAGGAAAGGAGGGAAATAATTCGATGTAGAGGGCTAGATAAAACACAGAATCCTAGCCAACGAGTTCCAACAGAATTATGGCAGAGTGAGGAGGTGAAAATGCAGAAAAAGTGGAGTGCAAATTAAGGTCTCAAGCTCTATGCCTCATGGACACATTTGTCACCAATTCACATAAGTAAATCTATGTTTACTCAGGTACTACATGCTATCAAATAACACAAGTAAATCTGTCAAACAGGTACTGCAGGCTATCAATTAACACAAGTAAATTTGTCATTGACACATGTACTATTGAGTACTTAACAATGTACATACAAGCATGAGTGAGAGTGAAACTGATAACTTTATTACACAATTTTAGAGGGGGGAAGACATACATGAAATCATATACAAAGGGGAAAACAAATTGCACATTACTCCGATTGGAATCAACAAAAATACTTCATTGATATTTGAAGATAGAGTCCAAATCACCAGTTCATCACATTTAACAATTGTATGAGCCCAAGCACCTCATGAATAAGCAGGTTGAACCAAAATTGGAATCGCCTTCTTTGTAAACAAAACTTAGAATTTTCCAAACAAAATTCAAGCCCTTGAATGCAGAAATTGGGAACCTTTCTTAACTGTTTCTCCCCTCCCTTTATAAGGAGAGGGGAAGCTTGAAAACAATTACAGAATATCTCAACCAAGTTCTAGTTGTCTGATAGACTGGCTTTCTACACACGCAAAGGTTCTGCTGCCTAAATCATTGCAACATATTTCACTCCTTTATTCAAAATACAAAAAATTATAGAAAAAAGAAATGGAAAGAAACTGAATGATGGGCGAGAAAAGTATCTCCATGAAATTCTTGTGATTTCCTCTGATCCGGCCATGTCTGTGCCACAGTGTTCGTCCTTAGTTACCAGTCGGTTTGCCCGTCATTTACCCCCTTAACCATTTGAATTCCCCACTTCCTCGAGCTAGAAGCGATCAAATCTGGTGGCCTTAGTGGTTCTCTGTAACATACTTGTTAACTAATCCATCTATATGCACTCTGGATGACACTATCAGAGCCATATATGTCCTATAACATTTCCATAGCACCACTTTGTAGATGCAGCTCATCATAATTTCATTTTAACGTGGAATTATGAAAGCACAACATTTCGATGTCTTCACCCCTCTTATGCTTAGCTCCTTATTTCTTCTCAACCATGGGACCACTGCCTTTGACCAAAGGCTTTAAAGCATAGGGGCTGAAATATCAGAGCATCCTATCCTTGTAACTTCATTTGAAATGAGCTTACGAAATTGTAAAGTTCCGATGCTGCCAGGATCCTTTTTTATTAGCCCTCTTATCACAATTTCGCCATAGAATTGGGTGTCGCGACTGGATGCTTAGCCCTGAGGGGTTGCGATATCAGATATTTTCTCTATCATAATTCTTTTAAAATGAACGTTACATAATTTGTAACCTTTTGAGGCCTCCCATTTACTTTTGTATAACCCCTTTTTATTTCTCCTCCATGGGACCAGGTGTGGTGACTTGAGGCTTGGTGCTTGGGTGCTAAGGCCTTTGGGCTTCTATTAGGGCTTATCTCGCTTTATAGTTTGTGATTTTCCCATGGTATTTTTTAAATTCTTGTGAGCAAGTGCCAGCACATATTGAAGCCCCCTTCACCATCAAAACTTTTTCAAATAAGAATTTTCCATGAGTTCTGATAATTGTCACTTCTAATGGAGCCCATAGCACTCGAATCTTAAATATTCCTTCAACTGTGGGTTCCGTGGATTTATCATGACCGACCGCCACATACTTTGAAGCCCCTTCCTTCAGAAGTTCTTCTAAATAAAGTTTTGATGACCTCTTCTCTCAAATGCTTTATAACACTTGGGTGCTTGGCCTTAGTCCCAGCCTCTAGTTGTACTGGGTCTTTTGTGACCGAACACCATCACAAATCGAAGCCCTCTTCACCATCAAAGCTTTTCAAAGAGGAATTAACATGGGAGTTATGATATTTTGCACTTTCAATATGGTCTATAGCTCTTGGTTCTTGGTGTCAACTCTACGCCCTTGGTTCTTTTAGGTCTTTGTGACCAACTTCCACCTAGTTTTAGAGCTCCTTCCATCAGAGGTTTTCCTAATAAGAATCAAATTAAAGTTCCAATGGCCTTTTCCTTTGAAATTCCATCTTATCCCTTAGGTGCTCTAGCCAGCCCTGCATCCTTGATCCCTTGAAGCCTTTACGACCAACTACCACTGGATTTTAGAGCTCCCTCCATTGGAATATATTCAAAGAGGAAATAAAACACAGTTATGATGGCTATCATCCTCCAAAATGCAGACCTCTGAAGTGACCTCATGTTGACATCATCACCTCCACGTGGCGCTTCCTAAGTGGTGACATGTGTCACCAGGATTCATGCCCTTAAGCCCCTCAAAATTCCAAAACATTCTACCACGTGCCCTTCTCCTGCCATGTTATGTTGACATAATCTGCCCTCTTAGCTCATTGGAATCAATTATTTGTTGCGAGGTGTCTTTGGAGGAGGATAGAGAAAAGGTCCATGGAGTCTTTAGATTTTCGAAGGTTTCGTTTGCATTTCTCTTTCCTTCGAGATATCAATGCTTCCCAAAAGATGCATTAGTTAAGGGGTTATGAAACAATGAAATCCCGATGGCATCTGCTACAAGATCTCGCCTTTGGTCCTTTGAAACATTTGTGACCAAGTGCTAGTGCATACGGAAGGCCCCTCCATCAGAACTTTTCCAATGGGGAATTAAAATAGAGTTACGATAATTTCCGCTTCTGATGAGCTCGAAGCTCTCAATGCTCAACCCCTGGCCTTGCGCACTTGGTCCTTTGAAGTATTTGTGACTAAGTGCCAATCTACAATAAAAGCCCCTCTTAATTAGAACTTTTTAAAAGGGAATTAAAATTAAGTCCCTAAACTTTCAATACTCCAAATAACTAACCTCTGATTTGCCTTCTTGCCAACCTTCTCGATATCGGGCTCCGATGTGATCGTGTCCTAAACTTCAATGCTCCTCTTTAGATTTGGGCTTTCCTATTGGCTTTGAAATTTAAGCTTTGGTTTTGGCCTCCTCCTTGAACTTTCGGACTCAGATATATGTTCTTCTTTTTTACCCGTTTGCACTCATTTGACATCATTTACATAATTTGAACAAGGTGCAGTAGGTGACAACACATGCCTTGCTCATCAATTATGTATCCCAAATATTAGACCTAGTCCATGCCAAAGGATAGTTTCTCCATGTTGGCATATAGCATGTGCTACGTTAGAGTTTGAAGGACCTCCCGAATATGTTGCAAGCGCTGTGCTCAAATCTTATTGAAGATGAGGATATCATCTGTATATACAACCATAGATGAGTTTGTGAAACGTCGCAAGATGTCATCCATCAACCTCATAAAAGTTGTGGGAGAATTTGTCAACCCAAAAGGCATTACTAACCTATCAAAAAAGTTGTCCTTTGAACTTAATGATAATCGAACTTCAAATCCATAAATCAATAAATTCATATTTATAACATCAATCTCACGCACACTATTTTTTTTCCATAAATAAAATAACGTTCATGTTAAATATTTGCTTACATTATCTTTACACTCTAACATACCCTAAAGGAAAAAAATCTAATTTGCTTACATTATCTTCACTGTCTAACATACCCTAAAGAAAAAATCTATAACGCTGAAAGTGGGGAATCTTTATAATACCATTAAATATACCCTCAAGTTTGAAATCCTTTACATAAGAGAAAATAAAACTATAACCTTAACATTAAAACTATAACCTTAACATTTTGGCACACTTCATACATTAAAATCGACATCTTCATATCTCTCCCTGCACAATTCATACATTAAAATCAACATCTTCATATCTCTTGCAGCCCAACGCACGCACTAAAATCAACGAATGAATGAATTATTTTTCGGAAGATAAAATCCCTTCTCGAAACCACCTATATGAGATTTGTGAAAAAACCTACGTGGTTTACAAAATCAAAAATAAAAATAAATAATAACATCAAATTGGATTGGAAATATATTTTTTCTTCTACTTTCAAAACGCACATGATATTGACCGATATAGTTGAACTCGAGCTTAATATTCTAATCCAAAGCTACCAATATTGACGGACTCTCCGAGACACTCGTGTCATCCAATGAATGTTTTAGTGCTCATATCTTCGTTGTAAATAATTTCCGAGACTATACTTTGTATGGTTGACATGTATGGTTTATTAACGTGTATCATAGTTTCCATTTGCAAATGCAGATGTATAATAATCATTATGTTATTATAGATTTTAATGTTTTTAGCTGGAATTTGTTGAAATAATTGTTGGTTAAAGATTGATTTTGTTCTTATTTGAAAAATTTCAGGGAATTTACTATCTTGGAAAACATTACCTTGAAGCATTCAGATTGTAAATACATGAGAGATTCTATAAAGTTAACCGCTCAAAATTATGGGCTAATCAAAGTCAAAGGATCCCGGTCCGCGTCGATACCAGGTGTTCAACCACTTTCTTGACGACTATAAGTCAACTATTTAGTTATACCATATTTACAGACCAGACTTGCATCCCCTAACAAGTCAACTATTTATTTATAGACCTTCTTCCTGATCACAAGTCAACTATTATTTACGAAATATTAAAAGATTAAAAAGAGTTGTTCCGGCAGCTTATCTTTATCGTTATGGTTTGAATTGCAGTGTCGTTATGGTTTGAATTTCCTCTGCAGGAAGATAATGTCATTTATCCATTTCCACCGATTTATCAAATATTGGTTAATGACAAAGATATAATCATACAAAAATATACGGCATGGCTTTGAGAAAGCATTTATGATTTGTAATTTTACATGATAATTATTTTTTTATTTTAATAAAAAATAATATTTTTAAATTAAAAAATATTTTAAATATATAATTCATTTAATACTTAACTATAAATTAATAGAGCATATTTAAAAAAAAATTGTTCCAATTTAAATATCAAGGAAATGTGTCATTCATTCTTACTGAACACTAATTGAACACCCTATGATACATGGCTGAGGCACATACCCTACTTTGACACTGATTTTCCTCACACATAACTTATCATACGTATAACCTAGCTTGAAATTAAGTCCTTTGAAATAAAAACGTGTTTTATATATATATATTATATAATCTCAATGATCTCCAATGATATATATACATTATTATATAATGAATATTTAAATATATTAAATAATTAAGGATAAATTTTAAATTTTTAAAAAAATATTCTCTATTAGTATAAAATTTTCACACATCATAAATTATAAAATTTGAATTGAATTATATATATGAAAAATCAAATGTAGTTTATGTGATTCGGAAATCTGATATACTCTTATCTCTAATTCAATTTCTATATATGATATGTTATGATCTATTAAATTAAATAAAAAAATATTAAAGAATATCATAAAATTAGAGAATATTATAAAGAAACCAAACTTCCTTGAGAAGAGATTTAAGCTTCTCAAGATCTGCTGATTTGAGCTTCTCAATGTATTTGGCTTTTTAAAAGAGAAACAATAATTGTATTTAATACCATATGACATGGCCTGTATTTCTCTTGTTTAGAAATTTCAACAAAAGTCCCCGGGAACACTATAATTATATTCACTCAAATCTCTGAAAAAATCTCCAGAACTTCACTACGTCGGACAAGTCGATCGGTTCATCCGTTGGTTATGCTATAGGGATGACGGCCACAAAACCATCGTCAATTACAAAGCCAGTCACACATGCCTTGCTAATATTATGTCAAATTAAGAGAGAAAAGTAGCGTAACTTAAAGCTTTCGAACAAGGCCATTTTGGTAACAGGTAGAATGCGCCGAGATAACCTTTGAACAAGGCCATTTTGGTAACAGGTAAAATGCGCCGGGCTTATCTCGATTGCACATTCTTTGTCCCTGTCGACATGGCAAGCGGGGACCTCTCTGTCTCTGTTGACGTTCCTTTATATAAAAGGACTTATTTATTTCGTTGCAGAAGTCCGTTTTCGCACCTCCTCGCCATTATTCACAATTTCAAAAAAGACTTAAAGTTTTCCTAGTTTTTTATTCATATTTAACGAATAAATCACCTCATGACGGGCAATTTGCCTGTGAAGTTTCATCCCTACACACGAGATTCGTGTGTGAGAGAAGTTCCATCCCTGCACACGCGATTCGTGTGTGACGATAAAAGTAGAAAGGAAACTTGCCCAAAATTTTCAAATCGCCAATGCCGCAGCGAGAAGATCTCAGCGAAAAACAAGTCGAATAACTTCAGTGTAGACCTCTTTTTAAAAAGTGCGTATGTATCTACTGACATGAAAATAAAATAAATTTTCTGATGCTATTGTATTCTATATATAGGTCACAAATATATAACTATTATCAATGATAATGAAAAAACAAGTCACATTAGTTCTCATAAAGTTACCTTTGCAGATTGGATAATATAAAATAAATGTCAATTTATCCAAGATCCAAAGAAAGTCTATGGGAAGCCTATCACATAATTACTTTGAGTGTTTTATTATATGAAGGAATGCTTTATTACTCAAGAAGGCATATTCATTTTGGAATCTGCAATCTCGAGAAGATATAAAAAAATTAATTAATTAATTTAAATTAACATAGTTACATTGTTTCAATAGGTTGATAAGTATATTTATTTTGAAATATAATTTCCAAAATTTTAATTTACAAAATTTAGATAGAATGCATTAATATGTTAATAGAGATATTTATTTTAAATTTTAAATTTTAAAATTTTAATTTAATTATAGGTAGATTATGAGAATTTAATATTCAATTATTATTATTTAAGGGAATAAAATTATATTGAATGTTTTATTGATGATGATGATTAGTGTTTAATCAGACCAATGTGGCTTATTGTTGGTGTGGAAAATGTTTTGCAAATGTGAATGGATGTGAGTAAAAGATGGGCAACTCACGAGAAAGTGTTTTTCATCTTCAACCTTTTTAGTACCTCAAAGGTGACATATTCTTTCATCCCAAGGTGTTTTAGGGATAGACCAACACTTTTTTTCACTTTGGAGCTCATGAGAATTAGTTCTGCTTCACAATGTTTGTTTTATTCTTAGCATTTATCAAGATAGAAAGGTAATTATGGTTAGGAAGAGTGTTGTTCATCGTCTCCTTATAATACCTTAGCTTCCTTTTCTCCTCTAGCTCCATATCATGCCACAACATAACCCTAAACTTGGAATTAAAAGTATGTTTAATATTATCTTTACTCTCCAAGATGATCTCCTCGTTTACCGCCCAGTGTTTTGTTCAAGACTAGGCATCCTTGTACCATCCTCACCTCACGTGGAGGTGTAGGATCTGGCTAGAGGTGGAAGCAATTATGGGGAGCCTTTTGGCCCCCATATTGTACAACTTCTCCTTATACAACAAATACCTGAACATAGCCATGCTTACAATGGGGGAACGACTAGCTTCAATCAAAAGGGTAGGAAGGAGGTATTTCCTTTAATCTTGGGGTTGTAAGTTATAAATTTCTTTTGGATCAACTCAATCTTCGTCCATGGATCTCTAGATATATTTATTTTGATATATGTGTTCGTCCTTAGTTACCAGTCGGTTTGCCCGTCATTTACCCCCTTAACCATTTGAATTCCCCACTTCCTCGAGCTGGAAGCGATCAAATCTGGTGGCCTTAGTGGTTCTCTATAACATACTTGTTGACTAATCCATCTATATGCACTCTGGATGACACTATCAGAGCCATATATGTCCTGTAACATTTCCATAGCACCACTTCGTAGATGCAGCTCATCATAATTTCATTTTAACGTGGAATTATTAAAGCACAAAATTTCGATGTCTTCAACCCTCTTATGCTTAGCTCCTTATTTCTTCTCAACCATGGGACCACTGCCTTTGACCAAAGGCTTTAAAGCATAGGGGCTGAAATATCAGAGCATCCTATCCTCGTAACTTCATTTGAAATGAGCTTACGAAATTGTAAAGTTCCGATGCTTCCAGGATCCTTTTCTATTAGCCCTCTTATCACAATTTCGCCATAGAATTGGGTGTCGCGACTGAAGGCTTAGACCTGAGGGGTTGCAATATCAGATCTTTTCTCTATCATAATTCTTTTAAAATGAACGTTACGTAATTTGTAACCTTTTGAGGCCTCCCATTTACTTTTGTATAACCCCTTTTTATTTCTCCTCCATGGAACCAGGTGTGGTGACTTGAGGCTTGGTGCTTGGGTGCTAAGGCCTTTGGGCTTCTATTAGGGCTTATCTCCCTTTATAGTTCGTGATTTTCCCATGGTATTTTTTAAATGCTTGTGAGCAAGTGTGCCAGCACATATTGAAGCCCCCTTCACCATCAAAACTTTTTCAAATAAGAATTTTCCATGAGTTCTGATAACTGTCACTTCTAATGGAGCCCATAGCACTCGGATATTAAATATTCCTTCAATTGTGGGTTCGATCGATTTATCATGATCGACCGCCACATAGTTTGAAGCCCCTTCCTTCAGGAGTTCTTCTAAATAAAGTTTTGATGACCTCTTCTCTGAAATGCTTTATAACACTTGGGTGCTTGGCCTTAGTCCCAGCCTCTGGTTGTACTGGGTCTTTTGTGACCAAACACCATCACAAATCGAAGCCCTCTTCACCATCAGAGCTTTTCAAAGAGGAATTAACATGGGAGTTATGATATTTTGCACTTTCAATATGGTCTATAGCTCTTGGTTCTCAGTGTCAACTCTATGCCCTTGGTTCTTTTAGGTCTTTGTGACCAACTTCCACCTAGTTTTAGAGCTCCTTCCATCAGAGGTTTTCCTAATAAGAATCAAATTAAAGTTCCAATGGCCTTTTCCTTTGAAATTCCATCTTATCCCTTAGGTGCTCTAGCCAGCCCTGCATCCTTGATCCCTTGAAGCCTTTACGACCAACTACCACTGGATTTTAGAGCTCTCTCCATTGGAATATATTCAAAGAGGAAATAAAACACAGTTATGATGGCTATCGTCCTCCAAAATGCAGACCTCTGAAGTGACCTCATGTTGACATCATCACCTCCACATGGCGCTTCCTAAGTGGTGACATGTGTCAGCAGGATTCATGCCCTTAAGCATCTCAAAATTCCAAAACATTCTACCACATGTCCTTCTCCTGCCATGTTATGCTGACATAATCTACCCTCTTAGCTCATTGGAATCAATTATTTGTTGCGAGGTGTCTTTCGAGGAGGATAGAGAAAAGGTCCATGGAGTCTTTGGATTTTCGAAGGTTTCCTTTGCATTGCTCTTTCCTTCGAGATATCAATGCTTCCCAAAAGATGCATTAGTTAAGGGGTTATGAAACAATGAAATCTCGATGGCATCTGCTACAAGATCTCGCCTTTGGTCGTTTGAAACATTTGTGACCAAGTGCCAGTGCATATCGGAAGGCCCCTCCATCAGAACTTTTCCAGTGGGGAATTAAAATAGAGTTACGATAATTTCCGCTTCTGATGAGCTCGAAGCTCTCAATGCTCAGCCCCTGGCCTTGCGCACTTGGTCCTTTGAAGTATTTGTGACTAAGTGCCAACCTACAATAAAAGCCCCTCTTAATTAGAACTTTTTAAAAGGGAATTAAAATTAAGTCCCTAAACTTTCAATACTCCGAATAACTAACCTCTGATTTGCCTTCTTGCCAACCTTCTCGATATCGGGCTCCGATGTGATCGTGTCCTGAACTTCAATGCTCCTCTTTAGATTTGGGCTTTCCTCTTGGCTTTGAAATTTAAGCTTTGGTTTTGGCCTCCTCCTTGAACTTTCGGACTCAGATATATGTTCTTCTTTTTTACCCTTTTGCACTCATTTGACATCATTTACAGAATTTGAACAAGGTGCACTAGGTGACAACACATGCCTTGCTCATCAATTATGTATCCCAAATATTAGACCTAGTCCATGCCAAAGGATAGTTTCTCCATGTTGGCATATAGCATGTGCTACGTTAGAGTTTGAAGGACCTCCCGAATATGTTGCAAGCGCTTTGCGCAAATCTTATTGAAGATGAAGATATCATCTGTATATACAACCATAGATGAGTTTGTGAAACGTCGCAAGATGTCGTCCATCAACCTCATAAAAGTTGTGGGAGCATTTGTCAACCCAAAAAGCATTTCTAACCTATCAAAAAAATTGTCCTTGGACATAAAGATAATCTTCCATACATATGTGGATTCTATTAGAACTTAATGATAATCGAACTTCAAATCAATAAATTCATATTTATAACATCGATCTCACGCACACTATTTTTTTCCCATAAATAAAATAACATTCATGTTAAATATTTGCTTACATTATCTTTACACTCTAACATACCCTAAAGAAAAAATCTAATTTGCTTACATTATCTTTACTCTCTAACGTACCCTAAAGAAAAAATCTATAACGCTCAAAGTGGGGAATCTTTATAATACCATTAAACATACTCTCAAGTTTGAAACCCTTTACGTAAGAGAAAATAAAACTATAACCTTAACATTTTGGCACAATTCATGCATTAAAATCGACATCTTCATATCTCTCCCTGCACAGTTCATACATTAAAATCAACATCTTCATATCTCTTCCAGCACAACGCACGCACTAAAATCAACGAATGAATGAATTATTTTTCGGAAGATAAAATCCCTTCTCGAAACCACCTATATGAGATTTGTGAAAAAACCTACGTGGTTTACAAAAACAAAAACAAAAATAAATAATAACATCAAATTTGATTGAAAATATAATTTTTCTTCTACTTTCAACACGCACATGATATTGACCGATATAGTTGAACTCGAGCTTAATATTCTAATCCAAAGCTACCAATATTGACGGACTCTCCCAGACACTTGTGTCATCCAATGAATGTTTTAGTGCTAATATCTTCGTTGTAAATATTTTCCGAGACTATACTTTGTACGGTTGACATGTATGGTTTATTATGAAAACAAATTATCTACATCTTGGATGTATCAGAGTTGGCATTAATCCTTTGGTTCATAAGGGACTGAACACATTTGTGCTGGCTACAGTTAGAGATCTAACGCACAATAAATATACAGATTCCATCATTGGTGGAATTGTTGCTCCTCTGTCTGATGGCCCAGTATACTTTGATTGTTATCCAAACTTTTCTGTCTATACATTTGATGAAACCATCAAGGATATTCTACAGTT